>CAJNDT010002791.1:427819-590688 GCA_905221615.1 Symbiodinium sp. CCMP2592
TTCAATCTGCTGTCCAGCAGCGTATCCAAAGATGGAACGGTCTTGTCCTTCAGCACAACCTTGAAGTTCGTATTCTTTAGCACAGCCTCTTCAAGAAGAAAAACCATGTTTTTGCCGGTAGTTTCTTCCAGTGACTGCACCAAGGATCTTGCCACGAGAATGCCGTCGAAGTGACACGAAACATGTTCTGCGGCCTCGCCTTGCCGAACGAAACAAGTCATCGACTGGAGGATTAGGTCTTCGGCGGCAGTCCACCAGAGGGCGAATATGCTTGCTTCTGGCCACTGAGTCCTGGAACCGCGACGCAACTGCAGGTAGTGACTTTGCAGTTGCGAGCAAGCGAGCCAGCGCAGACGGCGGCTTTCAGTCGAAAGTGCTGTCAAAAATGCCAGGCCTTGCTTTGGGATGTCCTTGAAGTTCGACGGCATCGCTCCATTGGCGACCTCCGTGAGAATCTTCTTGCCGACCGATTCGGTGCACTTCAGCTGATCACTGCAAACACGGCTGCGATTCGTGGCAATGGCACGCCATGAGGGAATTTCCAGGCCTGTCGGCTGTACCATGTCGCATAGTTGGACGACGATGTTGAACATGGCTGAGGCGATGTCGTAGTCAGCTGTCTGAGGGCAGCAGATGGCTCGTGTGAGTCGAGACATACTCTGAGCACCGACTTCTGTGACATATCGGCGGCAGCGGATGTCCCGGGGATAGAAGTACTGACGCTGTACTTTCACATATAGATTCTCGTCTGTTGAATCCGCCTCCTGAGCCGCCTCCAGCACCTCCCGATGCAAGGATGTCTGTCTGTCTAATGCCTGGATAAGGTCCTCCCAGATGCTGGAATCGGCAGCATCGACGTCTGCGTTTCGCTTGGGAGCTCCTTTCTTTTTGTTGGGCTGCTGCGCCGCATCTTTCTTCTTGTAATTCTCAGCGAGCGTCCTGATGTTCAAACTTCGCGAGGAGTCTGCTGCCAGGCGAGAGCGAACGCCGGACACATGGTATGCCTCTATGAAGGTCATCTCTGTGTCATGAACCAGAGACACCACCGCGTCAAGTGACTTCTCGCAGAAGTAGACCGGCAGGTAAAGAGTCGTCTGGCCAACCTTAGGCAGAACTGTAGGTGCAGCTACAAGTCGGCCGCTCGCCAGCATCTTGTCGATCACCTGCTGGGCATCACAGCGGTTGAAATTGAAGACGAACTTGGCCTTGGCACTTTTCAGCTGTGCAGCGGTGAACCAGTCTTTACGCTCTGCGACCAGCCAGTCCCGCAATTGACTAACGGATTCCTCTTGCTCCGCTTTGTGCTTGGCGACGGTGGCCTGGACGGCGGCTGCCTGCACCTCCGCAGCCTTGACCTCTGCAGAAGGCTCTGCGACAGCAGACGCGGCTGCTTTCTTGGAAAGGGCGTCCAAGACCTCACGCACAGGGTCGGCATCCGGAGTTTCATTTGGCGTTAAGCCACAGCTGCGCCGGACGGTCGCCAGCGTCAAGCCGCAGTCCCCGCCACGGACAACGTACTTCTCCAGGACATCGCGGCATTGCTCCGCTGTCCGATTCCTGGCATAGTTCCACACGCACCGCAGTGTTACCAGGCAAGCCGGGTTGTCCCGTAGGAAATCTTTGAGTGTGGGGTCCCGGGGGAAAATTCCGTGCGACGCCGCCAGCTCCTCTCTTCCTGCGATGCGAGCAGGATCGACGAAGCTGCTTTTGTAGGCACAGACCGCTGTTCTTCTGAGAATAGAGTTGATGGTCTCATCGGTGACACCGCCGAACCTCGCCGGATCAGATAGAAGACAACGAAAGAGTTACACAAACCTCATGCTACAACTGCAACGTAAACACTCCGAATCAATATCATGTATATTTGACGAGCAACTTTGGTGCTGTGTTGAGTTCGAAGCGTTTCCAGCCGCGCAACTCGACCAATGCCGTGTGGATGGCATAAGGCAAACGTTCCGGCACTTTGTCGGCAGAGATATGTTTCTTGTATATGTCCTCTCTCATGGAGCGCCGACTGCCTTGCACACTTTCCTGCCCCGTGACAACGATCTTGCCAACAATGTTCGCCGCCTGTTTCCGCATCTCCTGTCCAGCTAGAATCTAGTAGGCTGATGTATCCTAGTGTTATGCAACGGTCTACACAACCGACTTCCGTTTTCCGTAAGAATACCAGCAGTTGTTCACTCACTGGCCTCGTCCACAAAGTAGATGTTCATGTCCAGGCAAGTGTGGTACTCTCCGAGGATCGCCTCCAAATGTGCCGTCTGTAGGCTCTGTCCGACTCCACCGGAACCGATGCCCCAGAATGCACGGTCTACATTTTCGCCACGCAGAGCTAGTACGAAGGAAGCCATGAAGACCTGGAATGCTTCCGCGTTGGCCCAGTATGTGGTCTTCCAGAAGAGCTCGACTCGTTTCTTGACATCCTCTGCAACGGGATCCAGCATTCTGTGTGGCAGGTAGACGTACATGTTGTTGCGTGGTGTCTTGCGAACTGGATGCAAGCCGTCTGCGGTGAATGCGAAGGCTGCATCGGTCGTGCAGAAACCTCCCGCTGGCTTGACGTCCTGAGAACACCACGCGATGTAGTACTTGATGATGCTGTCATTGAGGAGAGAAGTCTGCCTCAAAGTTCGGACTGAGAAACTTTTAGAAGCTGCAAAATAAGATTACGAGTCTGCATCCAGTAATGCTTATTTACTGAAGTGTTTCGGAAACAAGCAGCAATTTGACGTACAGCTTGCCGATGGTGTTGGCCATGGCCACTGTCCAATGGACCTTGTCATCGCCCGGATCTTGAACGTCGTCGACCTCCCCCGGATTGCTTCCTTTGGACTTCGGGGGCATACGGCAGATGGCAGCCTTCTCGCACGCAGTCAGAAGGATGTCGGATTGGAGCGAGTGTCTCTCCAATAGTTCTTGGGAAGCCTTTAAAATTCCATCGTGATCCCGGAAGACATTCCCGTGAAAGGACGCATAAAGGCCCTCCAGCTGGACGAGAAACTTCTTGCATCGTGCCAGTGTGCCCTCGGGAATGACGCCCTTGTAGGCGTTCCAGTGCCCGTGCTCCGAATAGAAGAAGCACTGCCCACCATGGGCTCGGACGTGTCTCCCAGACCCCTCAACAAGCTCGAGAAACAAAACTTCCTCTCGCCGACTGACATCGAGGAGTCGTAAGCGATGTACGGCCAGTGCTCCTTGGACCACGTGTCTGAAGGTGGAGGACCACGAAGAACTGGGGCCATAGTCTGCAATAGTGCGTTCCAGCTCACTCACTTCACGAAGAATGCAGCCTTCGGTAGCCGGAATGTCAGACGCCGCTGACTCAGCAGGAACGGAGGAGATGTCAAAATCCGTCTGCATGATTTGACTCAAGGTGCTCTCCAAAGCGTCCGTCCCAGCGGGCTCTTCGGCTTCCATGAGCCCAGCCCCACCGGCATCCGGAGCTCTGGCATCGGCGCCGTCCGCTGTTCTCTGTCGCTTTGGACCTGGCTCGGCCGCGCCGTCTGCCTCTGCGGGCGCAGGTAGATCTGCATAAGTGTCCATCTCCTGTTCCAGCATTTGTGAGAATGACGGGTTTTGGGAGTCTGGAGGCTGGCTGCCGCCGCGAAGATCTTCCCGAGTCGAGGAAGTCAGCCGCACACAAGACCTCAGATCATCTCGCCGCCAAGACATGAGTCTGTCAACCCGATTTCTGAGAATAGAGTTGATGGTCTCATCGGTGACACCGCCGAACCTCGCCGGATCAGATAGAAGACAACGAAAGAGTTACACAAACCTCATGCTACAACTGCAACGTAAACACTCCGAGTCAATATCATGTATATTTGACGAGCAACTTTGGTGCTGTGTTGAGTTCGAAGCGTTTCCAGCCGCGCAACTCGACCAATGCCGTCTGGATGGCATAAGGCAAACGTTCCGGCACTTTGTTGGCAGAAATATGTTTCTTGTATATGTCCTCTCTCCTGGAGCGCCGACTGCCTTGCACACTTTCCTGCCCCGTGACAACGATCTTGTCAACAATGTTCGCCGCCTGTTTCCGCATCTCCTGTCCAGCTAGAACCTAGTAGGCTGATGTATCCTAGTGTTATGCAACGGTCTACACAACCGACTTCCGTTTTCCTTAAGAATACCAGCAGTTGTTCACTCACTGGCCTCGTCCACAAAGTAGATGTTCATGTCCAGGCAAGCGTGGTACTCTCCGAGGATCGCCTCCAAATGTGCCGTCTGTAGGCTCTGTCCGACTCCGCCGGAACCGATGCCCCAGAATGCACGGTCTACATTTTCGCCACGCGGAGCTAGTACGAAGGAAGCCATGAAGACCTGGACTGCTTCCGCGTTGGCCCAGTATGTGGTCTTCCAGAAGAGCTCGACTCGTTTCCTGACATCCTCTGCAACGGGATCCAGCATTCTGCGTGGCAGGTAGACGTACATGTTGTTGCGTGCCACTTCACGAAGAATGCAGCCTTCGGTAGCCGGAACGTCAGACGCCGCTGACTCAGCAGGAACGGAGGGGATATCAAAATCCGTCTGCATGATCTGACTGAAGGTGCTCTCCAAAGCGTCCGTCCCAGCGGGCTCTTCGGCTTCCATGAGCCTAGCCCCACCGGCGTCCAGAGCTCTGACATCGGCGCCGTCCGCTGTTTTCTGTCGCTCTGGACCTGGCTCGGCCACGCCGTCTGCCTCTGCGGGCGCAGGTAGATCTGCATAAGTGTCCATCTCCTGTTCCATCATTTGTGACAATGACGGGTTTTGGGAGTCTGGAGGCTGGCTGCCGCCGCGAAGATCTTCCCGAGTCGAGGAAGTCAGCCGCACACAAGACCTCAGATCATCTCGCCGCCAAGACATGAGTCTGTCAACCCGATCCGAGAGGATGGGTACGGGAATGACCAAGGACTCAAACCCGTTGTCTGGGTGAAGACACACAATTCGCAGGTCCGTTGCAGCTACATCGTAGTATTGTCGAAGGATCCAAGCGTAGATGTTGAGCTGAATGCGGTAGTGCCAGACCACGGAGTCCTCTGTGTCCTCGAGTGGAAAGTGCAGTTTGCGACCAAAGCTGCAATCCTTGGACGCCAGCTGCTTCGTCCGCTTCCAGTCCAGAAGACAGATCTCCGAGCCACGCTTCGCCACAGCGTCGATGGAGCCGGCCAGATCCTCAGCCTCCGCGTAGATGGTCCACTCCGTTCGATAAATGGTCCATCCCTCTGAGGTGAAGGCACGCAGAAACTTCAGAAAAGTGCACATCTCTGTTGACTGCAAGGGTACACTGCCGCCATTCAGCAAGCACTCGCAAAGAGCATGTGTCCAGGTTCCCTGCGACGCGGCCTTCCTGCGATTGTTGTCCCACATGCCCAGAATCTGCGTGTCTGTCAAAGTAACGATCTCCGCTAGATGACGATACCCAGGATGTGTCCACACGAGGTTCCGAAGTCGGCAGCAGATGGCTTCGACATCCACGTCGGAGGATTCCACTAGATGAGACAGCACCGCGTCCGCGGGTCCCTCCGCTCGCAAGGCTCGTCGAAGTTCCGAGACAGCGTTCGTAGACAGATAGTCGGCACGTGGCCAATTGCGACCGCCGCGCATGGCTCGCACGGCTTCCACAGCGTTGAAGCTCCGGGCAAGCTTGTGAATAAGACCCGTCACAGACATAGAAACCTTCCGGCCCCGCCAGGTGTATGTGTGATCCGCCTCGCGAAACTCCAAATGCGTGTCCCGCGGGTGCGTGTGCACAATGGCCAAAATATCCAGAATTTCCAGTCCTTCAAGACGTTCCACATTGAAAGAAGACGGACTTGCTGCGCAAATAGAGCGGGGACCAGTCCACTGCCTTAGACTTATCGGCAGGAAAGTGTCCAGCCCGAAGTCAAGCAAGGAGCCGGTGCCGGTCGGCCGGTCCATCTGTGTTGCCACTGAGAAGAAAACACTGTCACCCAGCTGGCCACGCGCTTCCTGGACTCGCTGCATCAAATGGACATCTGATACAGCCTCCTGAGCTTCCATGGCCTGTTGCTCATTGGAGAAGATCATTGAGAGCCTGTCTTCGACATCGACCAGACGATGGCAGAGTTGTTCGAATCTGAGCTCATCTCCTTGGAAACACAGATACTGTTTGCGCAGTGCCTGTAGACGGCGTTTCTCGATCTGCAAGCGGACGGCCGAGGTCACCTGCACCGAAGTCCCACCGAGACGGTCTTCGAGATAGTATTCGGGAGCACATGCCAGACAGAGATCTGCGTTCGCGATTCCATGGTTCTGACAGAACCAATATTCGCACTCACTGCAGCAGGCCAGGCTTTCACAGGCACAGTACGCACATCCCGGATATCCGAACGACGTCATGTACTTGAATGGGAGAGCTTCGACTTGAAAGCTTTCTATCTGAGCACTGGAAGGTGTAATGCAGACTGCGGCACTTCTTACCCAAGGCTCGATGCTCTGCTCCGCAGTCAGAAGGATGGTCGCGATGTCATGACCGTCCACAGCGAACTCCAGGAAGTTGCTGTCCCAGTGAAATGCGAAGGTGTGCCCTGAGTTCCTTCCCTCCTTCAGATGCTGCGGCATGGGGATGGCAACCCGTTCGCCATTGGCCAGGCGGAATTGCATCTCCCCTGTTGCAGTAAAGGGTCTCCGAAGCACCATGCACGTGCTGCTTTCTGGGGTACTACGGAAGTTTGAGCGTCGCAATGCCAAGACCAGAAAGTTCGTATCCCATGGCAGCCGCACACGCATGGAACTTCGATGACAGGTTTGGTGCTCCGACTTCCAGTACACGATGCGTGTGGAGCTCTGCGGGCTTCCCATAGGAGCGACCAGGCTCGGCATGTGTTCTCCTTGTCCGTGTAGCCAGAGTTTCGTCCCGAGAGACGACAGAGCATGAAGTACGGAAGGAGAGCAGGAGACTGTCCTGATGCCTTCTTCCCACGCTTGCAAAAGGTTACCAAAGAAGGCAGATTGGCAGAAACTAGCACGAAGCCGCACTTTCAATTCCAGATCCACGTCATGCCAAAAGCGGCCTTGCTGAACGCACTCCCTGAGTTGCGTGCTGCAGCTAGCCAGACACAGAAAGTCCTGGAGGCTTCCGAGGAATGACACCGGCGGAGGAGACACGCTCAACCAGTCTGTCGTTCCACCACGCAGGTCCAGCGCTGACAGAAAGGCTTTAGTGCCGAGCTCCGTCGGCAGAAAGCAGCTGTTGCTCGGGTTGTGATGATCGTCTGCCGAATTCTCTTCGCCGAACATGGACACCGTCACATGCGCCCATTGCTCCACATCGCAGTCCTGCAGGGATAGCATCCCATGACGGTGTCCGTCGAGGAAAACTTCCAGCCTGTGATTGTACCACTGTACCTGCAACAGGCGGTCGGCCGTGCACTGTGGGATGCTAGTGAGGAATTTATCGCTCGGGCGACCAAGGCGACTGTGCCCCAATTCAGTCATCACAGTTTCGGCAAAGGGCGCCCCCATGTCACACCAACAGCGATCCCCGATGGGGGAGCAGCCTCCAATTGAAACCACAACACGCCGTGGCTGGTCGGTGCTGCTTAGGCGGAAGTAGACCAGCGATAGTACGGGCTGCAGCATGCTCCACTTCCGGATGAGTGAGCCGCAGACCTTCTTCGCCGTGACGTGCACTGGCCATTCCACAGCCACGATGCGAGAACCGCCGATTGCGGCGGCCAGCAAGGACTTCCGATCCCCCAGCCAGTTCCTGTCCACGGCAGCCGCAGGCAGGACGCCCGCGTGTCTATCGAGCCAGACGTCCGAAGACGTAACCAGGTCGCGTGTCTCGCGGCAGGCACGCTCGAAGTGCACGGCCGTGCGAAGATCTCCTAGTCTGCAAACGAGCTCTTTCGAGAGATGCACGGGAAGACCTTGCAAGCTCCCACCAGATAAGTCCGATCCGCCGCCCAAGCTGTCCTGAATGACGAAGACTCCGGTGCACTCGGTCGGATCAATGACCCAGACAGCCATCTCGTTGCAGTAGACAAGCGGGGAGTGTGTGCGGTGCGTGCACGCTTTCTTCCATGCGTGTCGCTTATTACTTTGGTTGACTTCCAGCACACCTTCTTTCTTCCTCAGGGCGACGAAGTGCTCTCCGATGGTCAACACAAACTGGCCATCTGCGACCGCCGAGATCTGCCTCCATGTTGTGCGAGCGACTGCTTTCCTTACAATGCATTTGCATGGACTACGCCTGCTTACAGGTGCGTGAACGAGCTGCACAACATCTGTCTGTCCAGCGGCCCGAACGGCTCCAGAAAGGTGCTGCCGTCTCGGATCGCCCAGAAAGGGCCGTCGCTCGCATACTCCAGCTTGTAGCCGTGGGCACGCAACGTGTCGATGAGGCACACGTCCTTGAACTTCTCTTCCCCGCCTGGTCGGCAGGTGGGACACGACTGCTCTCTTGAGTTTCTCGTCTTTTTGTGTAACAAGGGAAAGCTTCTGCCGAGTGACACGTCGACGGAGCGTCGTATCGGTGCGACTTCTTCCTCGTGACCATACCTCTAGTTTCATGGACGAAGCCAGAATTCTATGCCTGTTTTTTTTTTCAGATAAGATTCTCGATCGATGCTTGGCTCGTCGCCAGCGCAGTGCCAGCACATTTCGTGTCAGAGACTTCGGACATGAGTCCTCCTGCCATGCAAGATTTGTTGGATGCATGCTTGCTTGATGCTTGCAGACTGCACATGCAGCACGTGTTCATGCTGCCTCCGCTGCCAAAAGCTGGGCACTGCTTGGGCGTACCTCGTCGACAGGTGCAGACAAACATTCGGCTTGGAAACTCAGTTACTGACATAAGCAACAAGGACATGAGAATCCTGCGCTCCGCTATCATGTTTGGCCTGCTTCTGGCAGCATCCAATGCTCGTCCCTCGGCCAGTGACTGACACGATATCAGACGGAGAAACAGGAGGCAAACGGCAGCCACTGCGGCAGAGAAGCAGTTGTAGGTGCGCTCCCCCTGATGCTTCCTTGTCACGAAGCGGTTCCCTAATCCAGAATTAGATGAAGGTTCGAAATACAACACGACTATGTCACCACTGTTTCTCTGCTGCTTACATCCTTGCAGAGGCAGTGACGTCTGCTCAGCAGAAATGTCACCGGCCGGATCAGCGGCCATGTTCCTTAGTCGACAATTGGCCTTACAGCCGGCGTGAGGTACAACCGTGTCTCCAATCTTCGCCTACTGCCTGAACGTTTTCAAAAGCAGTCGCGACTGCTCAGCCGCGACGTCCTCGGTCGGATCAGCGGCCAACTTCCTTAGTCAGCGCGGCGTGCAGCTTGTGGCATGACTGTGTCCCCGACGTGTGTCTACTGTCTGCATCTTTGCAAAAGCAGCGACGATGTGTTCGCAGTAATATCATCGGCTGGACACCCAGCCTTGCTCCTCGGTCAAAATTTGGACTTGCAGTCGGCGTGCGGTATAACCGCGTCTCCAATCTTCGCCTACTGCCTGCACGTTTTCAAAACCAGTCACGACTGCTCAGCCGCGACGTCCTCGGTTGGATCAGCGGCCGGCTTCCTTGGTCAGCGCGGCGTGCAGCTTGTGGCATGACCCTGTCCCTGACGTGTGTCTACTGTCTACATCTTTGCAAGAGCAGTGACGATGGGCTCGCAGTAACATCATCGGCTGGACACCCAGCCTTGCTCCTTGGTCAAGATTTGGATTTGCAGCCGGCATGTAGAACAACTGGGGTGCTAGTATTCACATATTGTCCGCATAATTGCGAAGATAGTGACGTCTGCTCATCGGCCAAGTCCTTGGCCAGATCAGTGGCCTGCTCCCTTAGTTAGCAAGTGGATCTGCAGCCGTCGTGCAGCACGGCGCACAGCCGCGTCTCCCGTCATCCTCTACTGACTGCATCTTTGCGGAGGCAGTGACGACTGCTCAGCTTCAACATCCTCCGCCGGGCCAGCGACCTCGTTCCTTGGCCAGGAATTCGAGCTTCTCCCAACATGCACCCCAACTACGTCTCCAAACTTTGCATATTGTCTGCATCTTATGTGCAAAGGCAGGGACGACTGGTCAACAGCAATGTCCTCGGCCGGACTTGCGGCCTTGGACCTGCAGACTGTTCGAGTGGGTCTGACAGTACGAAGACGTCACGCTTCCAAGTCTCAAGCCTGCTTGTAAAAACCGGGGTTGCACAGTCTGCACGGCAGTTCGTGTCGTTCTGCCTTTGCACGGGTGCTGACTTCACCAGAAGCATTGCCTTTCGTTACTCACATGTGCAAATGTGCCCAGAACACCGAACAGATCGTCCTTCCATCTTCCTACTGCACCGGTAGCTCCCAGTTAGCGATCCCCCCGATCACTGTACGTATCACTGTCACACCCAAGGTCCCAGCTTGGTTTTTCGCCACTTGCCGCAACCGTCCAACATCCCTGCAGCATGTCTTCATGTTTCCCGCATTGCGAGAACGCACGCTCTACCCGTTCTACGTGCCTGTGGTAACACCAGTGACAAGTCTCTCACGCTCGCTCTCCTGCTGTAAAGTCAAGCAGCACACGGCCGGCTTCTTGGCTGACGGCTGTCCTCGGTAGCAGAACTAAGTCTTTTCCTTGGCGGGCCGCATTTCTGCTGCTGTCCAAACTACCCCATCATCGGAGGATCAAGATATGCATGGCAGTCCTCCTGCATCGACGGCAGTTGGCGGCATTTTCGTCCGCACCCTGGTCGAGATCCGGATTACCATGTTTTCGATAAACATGCATTGCCACCGATTGACTTGTAGAGGCATGTCACAAGCACGAGCTTCCTACAGAAGGCCTGACGACACGCCAGCCTTGATCGATGAGGCCTCGTCGACCATGGCTTCACATGTTCTCGCAGGCGACTGTGCTCCTACTGATTAACTTGAAGGAAGAGGCGATAATCTTCCTCCGGTTCCACCGGAGTCCCGAGAAACCTGAGCTTGTCGTGTTCGGTTCAGTTTCGACCCGTGCTCTCACACGCAGCCCCGATGGCGATTGTTGGAGGATCAAGAGACTCCAAGTCCTCATCCGCAAACCAAGGGAACTGGGAGAAGCGAGCCATGATCCTTACTCAGCACCCCTATCAATCCAATCCATCCTTCCCTTGCGCCACGTTCATTTTGTCTTGTGCTCAGCTACAGACTGCTGGGATTCGGAAGAATGCAGTTGATCGGATAGCACCTGGGTACGCAGAACTTGCCATTCGCGACATTTGCTCAGTTACGACATTCACGTGGACTACAACACCGATATCATGTACTGTGACATGTCGCTCTGACCTGCAGATAAGCCGCAACAAAGTTGCGGAAAGTCGAAGGCTCGCGGAGTTTCGAGCCATACATCACGGCAGAAGCTGACGCTTACGTTTCGCATGGCAGTCTAGCTGTCGTAGATCGGTGATGCAACGGGAGCATGTCGACTGTTTCTGCATCTCCTCTAGTCATATCGGCAGCACGCTGAGCCTCGGGCCTCTTCATTGCGGAAGGCGTCTAGACTTTCCCCTGCAGGTATGCTGTCGCGATCGGATGCGACACGCACAGCCGACCCCAATCCACTATGTTCTTCGTCAAAGAGCACGCCATCTTACAGGTCCCGTAGAGACAAACTGTTTTTTTTTTAAAGCGCAGGGATCTGTGTAGGTCTCGTCTGCTCCGACCGTTACAAAGCGCTGCGGGGGTTTGCGGCTTGGTGTATTAACTACAGAAACCCAATGTGCTCTATCTCTGGCAACGAAAGAGACAGACTGTATGTTTATATATTAGACGTATGAGACCCACGATATTCTTAGGCCCCTCCTGGATCCAGCGTGACCGACCCTATTCGTCGGGTCGGATATGCTCGTTGCTGGGTTTTGTCGTTCTTCTCTAGAGAGCCTGTCTGACCCTGGCTGATTTGGGCTACATGTCGAGCCGTCCAAGCTCGGGATTTACGCAGGCAAATGGCGAAAGAACCTGACCTCCCTGCCCCATAAGCCCGCCGAATGTAAGCCATGTAATTTTTGAAGGGATTCCTTCAGGGTTCCTTCCTGTACATATGTACAGATGATACTACTCCTAAGGACCCCGTACCCTAGTTGCGGTCTCGGGCTATCGCCATGCAGTTGGTGTTTGCTATGCTTACATGCATGCGCTTCACTGCTACACGACAGCACCACCCGATCGGCCTGCCACTCCATCTCCGGGCCGGTTCACCTGCCACAAGGCTCTTGTGAGCTCTGGTCCACACTTGCAGAACGTGCTCCGTTCGCCAATCCAAGCAGACGCTCCTTTTATAGATGCCCTCGCATCTAGGACTTACGGGAGTACGGCGCCCAGGCACACACGCCGACGCTGGGTCGGTGCGACTTCGTCGCGTTTTGAAAACCCCGCCGTAGCTGCTCGCAGGCCTCGCAGTGTCGCGGGTCTTCCTTAGGAAACCCCGGATACAGCTGGCCGCTCGCATCAGGCTTACCCTTATGATTAGGAGCGGGCTCGCCAGGAGGGATGAAAGGTCTGCGTTCGCGGACTTTTCCTCCCTTCGGCTTGCCCTCTGCACTTTCTGTCTTAGCCGCCTTCGGCGGGCCAGAAGCTCGTCTCCCAGTACCGGGGTTGGGGGTAGGTGGGGGTGGGCTGGATTTGGGGGGCGGTGCCTTGGCCACCTCCTTCCCACCTCCTCGCGACTCACCCGAGACCTTCGCCTTGCTGCTTCCGTCCGGTGCCTTGTCTTCCTTCTCGTCCTCACTTGAGCTTCCAGGCAGCACAGGAGAACCAGACGAGAAAGAAGACGACCGACTTTCTTCCATCTCGTCTAACTCCTGCTCCTTCTTCTTTATGGAGACCCGGAGACTCCGCAGTTTTTTATGATCTTCACGGATGGCACCTTTCTTCTGCAGATACTTAGCCTTCAGGACCCCCAGGCCAAGGCGAACCGATGAGCCAGTCGAAGGCATTGCGAGCAAGGAAATTTCGGATGGCAGGCAAGAGCTCAGGTTCTCGAGCCGACCCAAATTGCGTTGTTCCGTCGCTCCGCTACCAATGACATCGAGCACGAATGCAGCAGCACGACTAACAACTCATGCATGCAAGCGTCCTCGCCTTCGCGATTGCGACGAAAACGATCGCAGAGTCGGCGGCGTATCCTGACGGCAGTGCCGGACATGTGTTTCGAAGCGCTTGTTCGGAGAATCTTTGGTTCATAACTCAGTGTGCAGCATCGCATGAGTGTTGTAGCATGTTGCATATAACAAGTCGCGACAAGGCTGTTACAGATAACAAAGCCCCCGTCAGTGCTATACAATATCATGCTGAAGGGTGAGATGCAGATGATGAAGATGATGAAGATGATGAAGATGATGAAGATGAAAAAGATGATGAAGATGAAAAAGATGATGAAGATGAAAAAGATGATGAAGATGAAGAAGATGATGAAGATGAAGAAGATGATGAAGATGAAGAAGATGATGAAGATGATGAAGATGAAGAAGATGATGGAGATGAAGAAGATGATGAAGATGAAGAAGATGAAGAAGATGATGAAGATGATGAAGATGATGAAGATGATGATGATTAAAATAATTTAGATCCTGAAGGGGAGGGGTCCCCGGGGGTCCAGGGCCCCGGGAATTAAATAATTTAAATAATTTAAATCCGGAGCCCTTCCCCAGGATTTAAATTATTTAAATTATTTAAATCCTGGGGCCCGGGGCCCCCGGGAACCCCCCCGGCCAGGATTTAAATTATTTAAATTATTTAAATTATTTAAATTATTTAAATGGGGCCGGGAATTAAATAATTTAAAATAATTTAAATAATTTAAATCCTGAAGGGGAGGGGTCCCCGGGGGTCCAGGGCCCCGGGAATTAAATAATTTAAATAATTTAAATCCGGAGCCCTTCCCCAGGATTTAAATTATTTAAATTATTTAAATCCTGGGGCCCGGGGCCCCCGGGAACCCCCCCGGCCAGGATTTAAATTATTTAAATTATTTAAATTATTTAAATGGGGCCGGGAATTAAATAATTTAAATAATTTAAATAATTTAAATAATTTAAATCCTGAAGGGGAGGGGTCCCCGGGGGTCCAGGGCCCCGGGAATTAAATAATTTAAATAATTTAAATCCGGAGCCCTTCCCCAGGATTTAAATTATTTAAATTATTTAAATCCTGGGGCCCGGGGCCCCCGGGAACCCCCCCGGCCAGGATTTAAATTATTTAAATTATTTAAATTATTTAAATTATTTAAATTATTTAAATGGGGCCGGGAATTAAATAATTTAATAATTTAAATAATTTAAATAATTTAAATCCTGAAGGGGAGGGGTCCCCGGGGGTCCAGGGCCCCGGGAATTAAATAATTTAAATAATTTAAATCCGGAGCCCTTCCCCAGGATTTAAATTATTTAAATTATTTAAATCCTGGGGCCCGGGGCCCCCGGGAACCCCCCCGGCCAGGATTTAAATTATTTAAATTATTTAAATTATTTAAATTATTTAAATGGGGCCGGGAATTAAATAATTTAAATAATTTAAATAATTTAAATAATTTAAATAATTTAAATCCTGAAGGGGAGGGGTCCCCGGGGGTCCAGGGCCCCGGGAATTAAATAATTTAAATAATTTAAATCCGGAGCCCTTCCCCAGGATTTAAATTATTTAAATTATTTAAATCCTGGGGCCCGGGGCCCCCGGGAACCCCCCCGGCCAGGATTTAAATTATTTAAATTATTTAAATTTAAATTATTTAAATTATTTAAATGGGGCCGGGAATTAAATAATTTAAATAATTTAAATAATTTAAATAATTTAAATAATTTAAATCCTGAAGGGGAGGGGTCCCCGGGGGTCCAGGGCCCCGGGAATTAAATAATTTAAATAATTTAAATCCGGAGCCCTTCCGGAGCCCTTCCCCAGGATTTAAATTATTTAAATTATTTAAATCCTGGGGCCCGGGGCCCCCGGGAACCCCCCCGGCCAGGATTTAAATTATTTAAATTATTTAAATTATTTAAATTATTTAAATTATTTAAATGGGGCCGGGAATTAAATAATTTAAATAATTTAAATAATTTAAATAATTTAAATCCTGAAGGGGAGGGGTCCCCGGGGGTCCAGGGCCCCGGGAATTAAATAATTTAAATAATTTAAATCCGGAGCCCTTCCCCAGGATTTAAATTATTTAAATTATTTAAATCCTGGGGCCCGGGGCCCCCGGGAACCCCCCCGGCCAGGATTTAATTATTTAAATTATTTAATTCCCGGCCCTGTCCCCGCCCGGGACCCCCAACCGGGTTTATTTGGAAGCTGGCTCTTGTTTATATATAAGGGATTTAGGTCACTGTTTCCCTATCTAGAGTGCAAGCACCAGCTTCCAAATAAACCCGGTTTAAGCCGCACACCCCCCCCCCCCCCTCCCCCATCCCTATCAGACCAGACCATACCATTGGTGGGGGGGGGGGCTGGGAACGCCAGACGCCTGACCATATATTGAATCGGACTCGCCAAAAGAAAAGGTGATGAACCGGAATCGCCATCGCAAGCCCACACGAGCTTTCTGCGAAGCGGCACCAAATGAGGGGGTGTTTCAGACATATGATGACCCGGATTCGGAATCGCCAAATGAGGGTGCGTGCGTAAGATATATGATGAACATGAACAGCTGGAGACATATTCGCGTGTGAATGTTAAGTGACAACATTTTCGCATCGGTTCGAGCTTCCGAAGAATCGCAAAAATGAAATCAGCAGCCTCGGCCCTAAGCAGCTTATGAAAAAGGCTCGGGCAGCGAGCATCGTGAGTAAAGTTTAGGATACCGGTTCACAATGTGCCGTAAATAACAGGAAGCGGGGAGTTCGGCAAAGTGTGAAGAAAAGTGTGACTAACATGAGTTTAACGGCGAATGGCCATAGTTGCAGATGTTCCGGGACAGGAAAAACAAATAAATAATGTGAATCTGTGAGATCCGACGAAAATCGGTGATATGTTTATTTGAGTTTGTTTGATCTTAAGGCGTGCCGGACAAGGCGCTCGTCTCTTCGCAAAGTTGGTTGAGACTGCTTTGATCCCGGTCGTCCTTCGGTCCAACGGTCGCTGTCGCTGGATCCCGTGGTCCTCTTGCCGCGACTCGTCCCTTTCGCTGCTCCTGAAATCAAGGCCAGTTGTCCGTATCTGGTGGTAGGTTGCACTAAGGGAGGGCGTCTTGTCCTCTTGCAAACATGCGCAGCTGCAGTTAGCCTGCAATGAACGTAGAAGCGCAGCACGCCGCATTGGTGAGAGGGCGAAGCAAGCCGAAAGGCCCGCTAACCCTAAATCGTTTTTGAGTTTGCCTATTGGCCCATGTCACCATGACAAGCTGCCTCAACAGTTCCAGCATGTTCCAGCAACATCAACTGCAAGCACATTGGCGCTGATTTTCTGACGGAAATGAAGGACGCCACGGCCGCTTAGATTTTCGGGTCCGTAGATTGCAGTTGGCTTCGAATCCCCGGAAGGAGTAGAAGTCATTGAAATCCGTAAGTTTTGGTTTTCGAAAATGTGATGCACCTGGCGCTGTGGTAGTTCCCAGCTTGCGTTGCAATCATTCCCAGTAATTAGAGTTCTGCGAAGCTCAAGGTAGCAGCATCTGTTCCGGAGCCTGTCCAAGCCAGCAGCCAGAATGGATTCGTCGGGCGGCAGTTAGTTGCAAGTTCCATGTTTCCCATGCAGTGACCAACAAGGGTGCCCACACACCAGAGGCTTCACTCTTTGCCGAATGCCAAGGAAGCTGCATCTCCTGCAGTTTCGCGGAAAACACTGCGCGATCACAGGACTCACAGGCGGAGCTGTCTCGAAAGATGAGATGTCGACGCAAGCTAATGCAGCTAGTGCTTAGTGCGCAGAATTCGTTGATGTTAGCAGACGGGCTGCAGCTGCAGGCATCACGAGTTTCGTGGGGCGGTGGAAGTGATGCCGAAGAGCTTGCGCAGTCTGCGCAATGCCGAGGGCGATGTACAGAGGCTCTGATTTGTGCCGCCAACACGGCTCCTCCTTGCGCTCATGTGTGAGCATTGTGGGCTGCATGATGCTTCAAGCACCCCTCGAGCATCTCCAGGCCCCATCGGATCCGCAGGCGAAGTGAGAGAAGTGAGCCAGCAGTCTCGTATGACTCTCGTATGAGAAGCTGTCACCTGAGAGCAAGGAAGAAGGAGGGTGCATGCTGCCTGGAGTGAGCAGTGAAGAGAACTCAACGCGAAGATGGCCGCAGCTGCAAAATGCTGGCGCCTGCATTGCGTATGCTCTTGCATGAGGCCTGCTCAAGTCTACGGCTTCGTCTGCAGCTCCGTCGTCCGCAACTGTGCTGAGGCCGTGGTGAGTTGTTCTACGCACCGACATACTGTGACATGCTGCTTTCCATATTATTGCTTTGGAGTTCCCAACCTGTTTCTGATCGAGCATGTCACCCTGACAGGCGTCTCAGTGGGAAGCAGCAGTGCGAACCTGACGAACTGCGCATCTGTGGCATAGCTTTTGTGTGAGATTAGGCGTCAAGCGCTATGCCGTGCACTCGACTGCATCAAGGTGTCATTGCTATTGTCCTCCACAGGTGGCAACGGTTGTGCCTGCTCGCAATCTTGTGAGGTTACGAATTCGAAGCACTGAAGCAGCTTCATGCTCTCTTGTTGGGCTCGGCCGCTCGTAGCGGTGCTGCGTGCAACACGCTCGTCGCTTTGAGCTACTGGCATCATGGAACATCGGGTAAACTTCATGCCCCACCTAAGTCTCCAACGCAGCATCTAGTTGCTTGCAGCTTGGGCGAACAGTGGCACAGGACAGGATGGACGGGGAAAGAGTTGGCACTTGCGATTTGCTTTTGCAATGGCGAGGCTGGTTCCTTTGACTGATGCAGAGGGCCCGGGGTTTGAAATCAGTGGCGGGCTGTTCATAGGCCGGAAGGAGACGTGCCAGATCCGAATCAGCGGGCCAACAGTAAGCGCTATTCAGTGTGAAGTGCAATGGAATGCCCAACACGGAGTTTTCCAGGTTATTGACAGAAGTTCCAATGGTACATTTGTTAATGGCAGACTCATGGAGAAAGATCAGGTAGTGCAGCTGCACGACGGTGACGTCGTCCAGTTGACGAAGCGATGGCCGCATAGCCCTGCTTTGCAGTATAGGTTTGTCGCTCCTGCCGGGCAGGTTCGAAGAGAAGGTACAACCCATACAGGTGTGAGCACGAGCTGTCCAGAAGAGACCAAAGTCCTGAAGTCAGTCGAAGCTCACGTGCGAGATGTTCCAGGATCCGAGGTGGAGCTCCCTGACGTCGCAAAGCTTCAGTGTACGTTAAAGGAGGAAGAAGATCGAGCAGCCTGTTTGACTGAAGAGCTGGAGAGGCTACGGGGTCCGGCTGTGGAACGACTGGAGGAAGCCAGCTACCAAGCCCAGGAGGCAGAAGATGAAAGGCACAGGCTGGAGAGGGATTTGAAAGAAGCCAAGGAGGGCGTCTTTGCCAACCTGGCGATGGTCAAGGAGTGCGAGGAGCAAGGAGCGAAACTGCAGCACTTGCAGCGCAACTTGCAATCGCTGCTCAGTGCTCGCCAAAGCATCCGTCAAGACACCTCCAGATTCCGTGAGAATGCCGAGGCGGCATGGGCTGTTCAGTCCCGCTTGCAGCAGCTTGTGGCCGAGCAAATGGCCTCCACGGAAAAGTTGCAATTGCAACTCAGTAGTTCCGTGTTTGAGATTGGCACCCACTCCACGGATCTCTCGAGTTCCATCAGCGAAGGCCAGGAGCG
This sequence comes from Symbiodinium sp. CCMP2592, assembly GCA_905221615.1. Lineage (NCBI taxonomy): Eukaryota > Dinophyceae > Suessiales > Symbiodiniaceae > Symbiodinium > Symbiodinium sp. CCMP2592. The sequence continues at coordinate 446,548 of CAJNDT010002791.1, forward strand.
TGAGTTGGTGGCATGTCAGAGCGGCTGCAAACATGTGCGCCACGTGACAAAGAGCCATGAACCCGCATCTGCCAAGAAACGGAGACGAAAACTGGAGGCCGGAGACATTCCGACAATGGAAATCTTGTGAGGTCTTTCAGCCTTTATGCCCGCAAACAGCGGTGGGAGCCCTTCTGAGCAGGGTAAGTGCAAGCTTGTATAGAAATTAGCACGACTAATTCGAAGGCCTCAAGCTGTGAGGCTTAAGGGGTCGTTTCGGGCATGCAGGAGACATTCGTCTCTTGGACGGATGTGGTGGGGCTCGACTGAAAGGATTGCCATTGTGCAATACAACGTGAACTCGTGTGCACAGATCCGGACTGATCGCTCGAAGGCGTTGCAGATGTTTCAGCGCACTGTCCGAGCCCGACTTGCTTACTTGGCAAGTATCTGAACCCTCGGACGTGAGAAGCACCAATGTGTGAAACTGATAGAACATCCAAATGATGTCGTTCGAGGTGCTGGGCTGATTGCTTGTGGCATGCTGAGCGAAGGGAATTTCAGCAACTCGCGAGCTGACTGCTGACAACGTCTGTGGAATGCTGTAACCTTTCTTGGAAAGGTGCTAGCTTGCAAGCGCCTGCCGCAAGCTATGCAGTCCCTTGATTGCTCAGGCCGTGTTCGTGGACATTGGGAGGAAGCGGAAGCACTTCTTGAGGCATAAGGGCCCGTGAGCGGTGTCAGATTCAGGATGTTTAGGGGCATACTGTGCTGGCGACGAAGCTGCCTTCGAAGTTGAATATTTGTGGGTGAGTGATGGTGAGTGTAAACCTGCCACCTGCCAACCTTTTGAGTCTGGCCCGGCTACGGCTGGAAGTTTGTGCTCGTTTTCTGCGGAACGTGGCCCACAGTCTTCTGCCCTGCTTCTGGTGCAGTCACCATGTCAAAGTGGCAGAACTTTACACATAGGTTAGATGACTAGCCGCTGGGAGATACACAGATCGTGCTACGGCGACGGGGACGAGCTCCTCCCATTCAATGACTCGTTGGCTTTGGAGTCGCCCCCAAACTCTCGTTTATAGCATCAGAAGGCAGTCCGAACCACTAAGAGACTCAGAGCTTCCGCTGCTTGGCAGGCCATGCAGGTGGCACCCCAGGCCGAGCCTCAGACTATCAGGCAGAACGGAAAGCAACGCCCGGCTTCAAGTTGTGAGAGGAATCGAGAGGTCGGAGGTGCAGCAATGAAGTGTTTGGACCGAGGGAAAGAGAGGCAGCGTGGTTGAGGATATTTACGGAGCTGATGGCCTCGTGGTGGATTCCTGCTGATAGCCTTGGGGTCTGTGAAGCTTTCTGCCGACAGAACGAAGACAGGGTCCAAATTGAATACCCGCTTCGAGCAGAAACCACAGCGCACAGAGGCCTGCTCGGAAATCTTACATTCGCAGTCTCTGGTGAAGAGCAGCACAGAACCCACAACCAGTGCAATGGAATGCTAGTCACCGACTGCGATGCATAATTCACTTTTCGCTGAAGCCGAGGTGCATGGTCGTCGCTCGAGGCTTGCTTGTTTGATACCATGATGATAGTTCGGCAGCTTGCCCATATACTCACCTTCAGAAGCTGTGCATGACCTTCGTCAGTATGTTAATTTTCCTTTTGCGCATGGTCTAGTCACAGTCCAGCTGACGGCAATGAAAGCTCAGTCCTTTTTGCAGGCCCTTCCCATCTCGTCGAAACTTGCCTCGCGATCGCATGGCCGCTTCGACGGGACTGGCACGAGATGCGATCGCCAGAAAAAGGGTTTGATGGGATCGTGCGTGCTCAGATGTTGCAGTTAGCTGTCATGTGCGGCGCTGGAATCTTCGACTCGTCCAGTAGCACAGCAGATAAACTCAGAGACAGATTTTTACTCAAGGTCTCCTCTCAATGGCTCATGGGAACGTGTTGCAAATTTCAGCAAAACAGCACTGACACCCGAAGGGTTACCGCACCTCGGATTGAACTTTTCTCTTTGTAGAACCCTGGTGTGAATTCGACGTTGACACCTGAAGTTTATCTTCAGCCAGAGAAAGGTGCTGAATCACACTGGTCTTGCACTCCGGGCCAGATGCAGGGCCAGGGCGTGGGCTTCGAATTCCAATGCCACTTTCCGAGGATGCTGAGGTAGAGCTCGAGGCACGCAAGCCTTGCAGATGGCTGCGTTGATGTGCTTGGCCATGCTCTCCAAAACATACGCCTTTTTATGAGAGGCGCTCGATGGAATTTTCCCAGAGGCCGTGGAGCGCCTGGCTCCACAGCGCTTGCGTCTTCGTTTATCTCCCGAACCGGACAACGAAGGTGCCATTAACACATTGACATGCAAGCCGTTGCATATGCCCATGTGATCCCAAGTGCCTGATCGGCAGCCGTTGCTTTAGATTACCGTGTGAGACCTGACATGCATTCAACACAGTTTCGATTTCGAATTAGCATACCCTTGATGGTACATTCCGAAGGATGCTGCTCTGAGCAGATCGTATCTCCATGCTTCAGTAGTAGATCCTCGCAATGCGTCTGGGAGCTTTGCGACTGCGGCCTGCAATGGTCCAGGAGGCCCTGATGAAGCTATTTCTTTCATTTGTATTCTTGGCGTTGGAAGTCCTCCAGGTGGATGCTCAGGCAACCTATCCTTCCGAATTTCGAATGGATTGGTGTGTTGGTGACAGTTGCTTTGACCAGTCGATCAGCTGTGCACACTTCCAACTGCGGCTGCACAGCTATTATTCTGAAGGGTCTCGCCCACCTCTGAGGGAGGCATTTTTTTTGGTGACACTGCCTCCTGTGTACCAGCGGGAGTTGTTGCTTGGATGCCCTGGCATGATGGTTCTGGCTCACCTCCTCCTCGCCGAGGTCCGTTTGTACACGCACGATCCGAGCGAGGCAGCTACGCTGAATGCGAGGGCACAGGCCATGATGGAGCTTCCGGAAATTACAGCAGTGCACTTGGAGAACATAAAGTATGCCTGGCCGCTGCAGCAGGCTATGCAGCGGATAGCGAACACGTCGTTGATGCTAGACGGCCGAAGGCCAATGACTGTCGACATCGTGCTGCCGCGATGTGGGGAGGACTTGGCTTGGCTGGCTAATGGCTCCCTCCTGCAACTGTTGCCTGCAAGGACACGGGTCTTTGTGTACGAAAAGTGTGGAGGCGATGCTAGCTTGGTGGAGTATTTGTCGATGCGGCTCGAGTCGCACATTCAGCTGATCCACACACAGCTTGATGATGCTGTGGACCCAGCCACCGGCCTGGCAGCACGCAGAGACGAGTGCACAGCATACTTGAGCCACGTCGTCCGTGAGTACGATAATCTAGGAGATATGACCCTTTTCTTGCATGGTGATCCGTCAGACCACACCCCTTTTGGTCTTTTGAACATATTACTTCGTGGCATTTCTCTGGGCACTTTTGCTGGCCTCGACTTTGTTCACCTGGGCTCGCCTCGCCTGGTTGCTACATACAATCCGTGCCAAAACGATATCTATGAGCGTGCCTTCAATCGCCCGCTTCGAGGCAGACTTTTTACCTACTGCTGTTCACAATTTGCTGTTTCGAAGAGTCGGATCCAGCAACGGCCGCTTGAGGAATATGCCAACATGCTGCAACTCGTAGATGGCTCTGTGGCAGATGTGTGCGAACGAATAGGTCCGTCTTACGAGAAGTATGCTGGTCAGCGCTTATCTCACTGTTTCTTCCTGGAGTTCATGTGGCATGTTGTTTTCGGCGAGCCCGACGAGTTGCCGCTCCGCGCAGATGAGCCGAATCTTCCGCTTCCACTACGTTTGAAGGACAGCGATGAAAACTTGCCCAGCTTGTGGAAAAGCTACATGTCGCCGGTCATTGGCGGCTATGCCACCTTCCAACGGCAAAACTTTGAAAGCTGGCTTCACCAAGTTCGGACACACACCGACTTGGGCCGAGCTGTGCAGAAGAACTTCGGAGATGGATTGAGTTTCTGAGGTTGGCAGAAAGGAACTGCCACTCCAGAGTCTTGCTACATGTTGCCACATGTGTGACCAGCGACTTGAACGGACATCCATGGACTAAACCCACATGTGAGATCTGTGAATGCCAGGTTGTCGGTTTGCGGAGGCTGTTCTAGAGTTTGAGCTCCCCGACGAGTACCCTGCTACGGCTCAACCTATGGTCACCGCGACGTTGCCCGGAGGACCCATTGCCGAACTGGCAAGGTAGTTAATCTCGATGTAGGCGTGGTGTCGCCACATTCCTCAACCTTGCACTTTGGATTCTGCTAGGAGCCGTTGTTGGTGGAAGCGAGGAGGACTTACTGTCAGTTGTGGAGGCTGCTCTGGCAGACACTGTCGGCAACGTTGCTCTGTTCACTGTGGCGGAGGCAGCAGCACTCAGTTTGATGTCGCTTATGAGCTCATGACAGTGCATCTTGAGCATCGCCACCAGGAAGCAGCTGCACTAGCGACACAATCAGTAGTGTGTTGTGCGCTTTTGTGTCCAGTGACGATTCTTGTTCTACGAAGGCGGTGCGTGATTGGCTGCGTGAGCATTGTCGCCTCCCGCCCGAAGCGATAGAGCCAGAAGCCGCGAAGCAGCAGGTTCGCACAAGTCCTTCTGACTACAGGGTTCAGGTTCAGGTCAGGAGGCAAAAAATGGCTACTGTGCAGACAGAACCATGCCAGTCATGTGCTGCGATGCGTTGCAGCTGTATGAATATCGTTGAATATCCACCGATCTGAGAACTGTTTTTCTCAATCAAGAGGACTGCGAGGAGATGGACGACTTAGATGTGGACTCCTCCGACCTGGACGGAGAGCTCATCGAAGCCTTGCAAGAAGTCTTGGCAGGCTAAAGTCCACTCTTGACTATGTGCGGCTTTGTCAGGATGCACGTGCCCTGAATCAGTCTTGTGAAAGGTGACAAAGACCGGCTCCGGGAGCTACGCCGCATCAAGAGTTTGGACACGGCAGAGCAGCGCCAAGCTCTTCGACAAGTGCTCAAGACGTTGAGTGCGGAGGTAGCGGCCATGCAGGACGAACTTTATCTAGAGAGACTGCTCGAGCCCTGAAGGAGCGAGAGGCTTTGGTGGGGTCTGACTCCGAAAGCGATCCCGGGCTGATGGGAGACGGGGCGGATGTTCAGTCATGAGTCATGCGTGTCATTTGCCCCAGTCCGATGCTGGAATCAGCAAGTTCACATGCATAGCCGCATAACGGCCCTTGGCAGTACGCGCGGGAGACGTTAGCCAGATCCTCGTGTGCTACATGTGCACACGCGATCACACGTGCACGACTGCTGGAATGTGCTGGCAGGTGATTCAGCGAAGGAGGCACGGACAGTACGTGCAGCAACTAGGGTCATGATCTTCACCATGCTCATCAAAATCATGATCCTGTTCTTCAACATCATCAGCCATGGTTTCTGCGGTGTTGAGAGATTCCTCGAGTGCTGTTTTCCATCACGGTTTTAGACCGTCATGTTTAGCGCACAGATAGCAGTAGACCTGCATGGCCGGGAGGAACCAGCTCGGATGGTGCAGCTTGCCCCAGCAGCTCCAACTGCAGTTTGCGCAAAATTGTGAAGACACACGGCAGTGGTGTCCTCTTCTGTTCCGGGAGACACCGTCTGTGCCACAAAGGCCCAAATAGACTGCCCCGCTGGCCATGAGCTGGGTGCATTCTCCTCCCGCCCACCGGACTACAGAAAGTTTGACGGATGCCCAGACCGAAACAGTCATGTGTTGGACTTGCAGATCAGGCTACCAGCACATGTGGAAATTTTCGATACTTGCATTCGTAATTACCCGCGGCCTGACCGTCGAGTGTCCGACCTGTAACTCATCTCGATTGTACGAACTTTAACGACTTTAACTGTAACGAGAGTTTCTGTCAGCAAAGGAGACCTGTACACCTGCGACGTCTGTGGTCGGGACGGCGAGTATCGCTACGGCGTCTATCACTGTACGAAATGCTTTCAGCAAGGCCGGGCAGCTGCCTAGGCCCAGGGTGTGTAGTTGCTTTGTCATGCAAGCCCAGACAACACCCGACCCAAGGCGGCCGCCAATTCGATGCCTGCCCCTCTTGTGGAATCTCTGCTCGCGGAAGCAAAGGTGGCAGAGGTGGCAAAGCCAATAAGGCTTCAAAGAGCAAGCAGAGGAAGCGCTGATAGCATGAAAATGCAGTGAAACGGCCACATAAGCATCCTCTCCCCTCGTGCACTTGCAAGCAGAAGTACCAGTGCAGTCTTAAACTGACGTAAATGACATGCACTGCATCTTCGGCCCCATGTCCTTACTGGCGGCAAGTGGACAGCTGTTCGAATGATGCTCAGACATGGTGAGTTCATGATAGCCGGACAGCATCATGTGGGCAGAAAGCGGCAGACGCACAAGGGAGATCACTTTCAAAAACATCTCGTGACGTTTGTCGGCCGTGAAGCACCGAGCCATGTCGCTTCCGAAGTACAAGGCACCTGTCAAGCGTTGTGCTTGCTTCATTAACAGTGTAACAAAAGCTCTCTAGCATCTCGTATAGAAGCTCAAAAAGGTTTTTGTTTTTGCAAGTGTTGAGTGTGGTCCGCGCAGGTGGTCCTGGTCGGCGACCAGTCCGTCGGAAAAACCGCGGTAGTAGTGCACCTTTCTTAGCTTGGCGGATCAATCGGCATGGTTTGGACGCGAGAGTGCAACGGGTGGACGATGCTGAGGCGATATTTGAAAAACACTTTCGAGGAAAAGGCAATCGTTCCCTTGTGTCGTAGGGGGACGTGTAGCAGCAGAGCAGCAGATGAGAAAGTTAAGTTGTATTTGGAGAGGCAGAGGCAACTATCGGCATGGACTTCCAGACCAAGACGGTGCAGCTGCTGAGTGGTAGCCCAACTCTCAAGCAAGCAATGGTGTTAGCATCTTTTAGATGTTTATTTATGGATATGGCTCTGCCACCAACTGTTGGGAACAAATGTGCTTGTGAGAAAGCGTCGCAACACGCCGGCTTACAAGTTCATACGCTTGCGTGCAACTGCCTAGGTCAGATACGCCTTCAGCTTTGGGACACTGCGGGCCAGGTTGGACATGAATCACGGTGATCGCTGTCAAAATCTCTTCCACGCAGAGGGGTGAGCTGTTGTCACGCGATTGCCTCTCGAGTAAGGGTCGATTGATGTTCCGTGCGGGATATCTGCATGAGCCGAACAACCATGATCTGCAAATTAGTGTGAGGAGAGGTTTCGCAGCTTGGTCAACGGCTACATCCGTGATGCAGCTGCAGCTGTTGTTTGGTCGGTGGCCCAGTCAACTGAGGAGATGCTGTCGCACCTACTACCAGTCATGCTACGACTGGCTTGCACGCTGCATGAAGGAACGGCATGCATATCTTTCCTTGCAGTCTTGTGGTTTGTCCGTGTTTTGCATTCGGTTCGACCTACCAAGTTACGACGTGACCAATCGCCAGTCCTTCGACAGCACCACACAATGGATCGAGGACGTGGCCACGCAGTACATAGCCTGTCAGTGAGCAGGAAGAAGCTTGAAGAAGCCGCCATTGATGATGGTCAGGGCTTTCAGCGGGGCTGTTGCATCAGTACTACAGAGGCTGTTTAACGGCTGTTTGTCACTGCATACAAAAGTTGTTAAATCGGGCAAGACGCCAGCTGTTGAACCTTCGTTGCCATCGAGGACACAAAGGGAAACTTGAGCTGTGCAGGAAGTTCGGCAGTCCCGCGGCGACGATGTCCTTGTTTATCTGGTAGGCAACAAGGTGGAAACCATGATTATCTCAAGTCGCGCGAACTTCGTGAAGTATGTTGCTGGAAGTTGCAGGTGGACCTCGCGGAGAGTCGTGCTTTGACTCAGTTCTTTAGATCTGGGTGCTGACGCCTGTTCCCTGTTGCATCTCGATGTTTGAAGTCCCCAACTGACCGAGGGCAGGTCTCGCGTGCAGAAGGCGAGGCAAAGGCAGCAGAGGCTTCTTGCACCCTACAGACGTTTGGCGGAGATACAGTCAGATACCGCAGCATACCGCGGCCAGCACATCTTCTTATTCCATGTGTGTGCAACAGCAGCCTGGAGAAAACCGAAACCTGAAGAAGGATACCCTGAACAGGTCAAGGGACGATTTGCCGAAACGAGCGCGCGGTCAGGGGACAATGCGCCATCCTGAGAACGCGGGGGCGAGTCCCGCTTCAACGTCAACTGACCTCATCTATCCTGTTTGTTCTGTGTACCTCATTTTGGTCAAGGTCCAAGAGCTCTTCAAGCAATTGGGAGAGGCGGCTGCATGTGCAAGCTCTTTTTGTGCCCCTCCGGACTTAGATAATGCTTTCATGTCATGTAGGCCCTGGCACAGCGGGGGGATGTCGGTGGAGCGCTAAGTTCGTGAGTGAGTTTTTCCATCCAACTTACCCGTATGCGTGTCTTCTAGGAGGGACCGCGGCGAGTCAAGCCAAGGACACTTTCAACGCACATGACATCACATGACAATGACAGTCATAGTCTTCTTAGGCAGGCCAAGACAAGGTGTTTGCTTGCCGATCCTGTGGATTTTCGATTGTGTATGGGTCTTGCGCCGGTTGTTGGTGGGTCTGCAACCCTGCTGAAGCCTGCAGGAGAAGCTGCAACTTGGCGGGTTACCGCCTGAGTACCACAATTGCCAGAAGAATGAGACGTCAAAGTTATGTTGTTTGCGCTTTTAGCTCCAGGACATTGGGAGACCATGCCATACCATGCCTACCGAAGCATCTTCAGATTTGCATTGCGCGGAAGCATGTGCAACCGCCTCGCAATCATGCATTTCGCCAATATGAGGGTGTTGTCCTTGGGTTTGTGTATCGTCGAGGTGCGTGTGTGTGTGTGTGTGTGTGTGTGTGCGCGCGCGTGTCTCTGCGTGTGCGTGCATGCTTGACAGGCAAGAGCAGGTCGACAAGAAAAACAAGGCTTGCAAGCCGTGCTGCCTTGGCGTCGTTGGGTCTCGGAGTGCCGAACGTGGGGAGGCCTGTGCCTGCTAGAGAAGCTCGCATGGCATGCCTCGGCGGTTTGGCACTGAGTCTGTTCGCTTCCTCTTGTCGGTTCACGAGCCCATGGAATGCGCTAGGTCTCACCGGCGTAATTCGCAGTCCCCAACTTACAAGCTCATGTATTTTCTTCAATCCACAGAGTGGGACAGGTGCCGTAACGGCTGATTGCGTCAGGCCAACATGTCACCCGGACTTCGCCGTTCGTTCGCAGAGGCCACCGATAGGTTCAACGTTAGCTTGACATGAGTTTGCTGCTTGCTGTCAAGACCTGAAGGCAGCCTTGCTTGGAGACTTGCCTTGAGTTGCGGGCGGACGTTCCCAAAAAGGGGAACCTGCGGAAAGCACAGCATGTAATTAGGCGGTACAGATGCCTTTCAGTGCCTTTGACTAATTCGTGCATTTTCTGTAAGCGCGAGTTTGGAGAGTCTTGTGGTGGCCAGTGAGGCGGCGGTACGGCAAAGGCTTCAGCCGCCAAAGAGTGCTCCGTGAGTTACGGGCAACAGATGCAAACAACCCAAGACAACTAAGTTCAGATACCGCCTGTACCGACTGTCGTTCGAAAGCGACGTTTTGCTTTAAGCGTGTACTCGCATCCAAAGGCTCAGGCACCTTGCCTCTGTCGTGAGGACAATGCTCAGGTTTCCCTTTGCATCTCCTAGCATCCCTCGTCTCTGCCCAACCAAACTTCCACTTTCCTGCTTGCTTCCGGCCCTACATGCTGCCTTATCGCCTTGATCTGCCGAATGTGTTTTTCCGCATTATTCGGCTTTAGCTTCGTTGCAGTAATTGGATCCTGAAACATGCGGCAAGATTTCAACAAGTTACATCCAAGATTTCAACAAGTTACATCAAGCCGCCACAGCCTCAGCCTCCTTTCTAGCTAGAGCCAAGGAACTATGGGGGCATGTTGCACTGCACCTCAGCGCATGTAGTAGCAAGAAGACTTTAAAGAAGTGTTGAAGGCTGTTCTGTTTGCTCTGCAATCCTACTGTAAACCCATGAAGCCGTAATGGCATTCATGCGGGAGTGCTGGCCAAGGAAACCGTCGGGGGCCTGGTTAGACAGCTTGACAGTGGAAGCTTTGACTTGAGTTCGGTTCCAAGGTTTCGTCGCCAAAGCTTTAGATTGGTGGGTGTCTGCAACCTACAGCCTATTCGTTTCGGCCCGTTTTACATTCCTGATCGTCGCTCACCCGATGTTTTCCAAGGAGACGCTTGAGCAGTCGCTTCAAAAAGTGTCAGCTGCTGAGTGGCCTCGTGCAAAGCTCAGAGGACAGCTGAATCGCGAATTACAATCCCGAAAGGCCCGGCCTCCTGGCCCCGAATGCAGCACCAAGTGATGTTGGCGCCTTAGGTGCTGATCGGATGTCACGTTGGCGGTTCTAGCAGCTGTTCCATCTCACGAAGGTGTTAGCCGGGTCTTTGCAGCGCGTCATCGACGAGGCTTCCGCTTGTCTGATGGTTTCCACGTGCATGGTGGCAGATGTTCCAGGAGCCTCCTCTCCAACCATCGCACCTTTTTCGGCATCACTCCTCCCCGGCTGATTGCTGAGCTTCTGCAAACTATCCAACCTCTTACTCTCCTGCTGTGGAGTGTGACGCGGGTCATCCCTTACAGGCTGGAAGGACGTGATGGCAGTTAGGTCATTTAGTCATCAAGTCCTTGGATGGCACCTCGGTGTCGAGCACGTGACCCACATCAGGCTGAACTGGCATCTCTGGCTTCTGGACAGGCCCGGACTGAAACCGCCCGGCAGTGGCGTTGGGAACGAGCCCTGACGGGGTGCCCGGTGCCCGCAGGCGCTGCACAAGCAGCCGACTCCGGAACACAAGGCAAGGCTCGCAAAACTGCGAGTTGGGCATTTTGGGCTGTGCAACCATGCCCATGATTGTGCATGAAAGCGGCACACGCTGAGGCATGGCTCGTTTTCCTTTTCGTTCTGCTCGATGCATCGAAGAGCTTCAATCCAAGATTCTGCGGTCGTGCCGGCCAGCGGCCGGAGCAAGATGATATGGTAGCTGAGCTTTCTGGCATTTCTGTGGCGAGGCATTGCCGTCAGTCATGCTGCAGTTCACGGTGGACATCTTGGAAGTTTCTTCGCCTTGCGTGCGCGCACCATGCCATGCATGACCGATCCAAGCTCCTACACAGGCCGGATGTGTGCGCCCTTGGTCATCGCGTGGAAGAATGCACTGTCAATAGGCAGGCGTTTGCAAGTCTGCTTGCATGTGTGGGACCTGCTGGGCAGTGCTGGGGGAGGGAAGTGTAGGAAATCTCGACTGTAAGATTCCACTCCCCGATTACATTGTGCAGGTCATGTGCATCTAAAATCTACCTGGCTACCTCTTATTCTCTGAATTTGAAGGTCTGGGCCTGGCGTTGGCATTGGGTCGCGACGGCCTTCCCGGTTTCCGAAACTGCTTGGCTATGCGCCGAGGATTTCAGGCCGAGCTGCAAGCCATGCTAACCTATCTGCTCATTTGTTGCAGTACTATGTTGGGGAGGGAGTGACATGTACGAGGGACAGCCGTACGCCGAAGCTGTTGTCCCTTAGAATGCCGAAGTTTTTTTGTGCATTTTTGTATTGTCTTCGCGCGTCCCGTGCCAGCCACGTCTGTCGCGTTAAGGAGCCCCACATTCTCCGAGAGAACTCGATCTATTGGCAGGGGTAGCCCGCTGTGCCGCCCAAGATGGCGAATTACGGGACCCAGTAAAGACGCCAGTGAAGACCGGTGCACCCGTGCATCAGTTGCAAGCGGAGCGATGGTCTGGCGCTGGCTGCGCACAGAAGTTGTCCACGGCGGTTCGCCATCGCCTTAGACCTGGACGACCCGCTCGGCGATGATCACTGCCCTTCCGTAGCCACTGAAGTTGGGATTTCAGAGGCTTCATGGTCTGGACCTCGGGGACTACTTGAACGGGCACGAAAGCAGAGCCAGAATCCAGGAGGAGTATTCGCGAGAAGAATGTCACGATGGTCGGTTTGTTCGGGGCACTTCGAGCCCTACGGCAGAACAGGATTCGATATTCCGAACTGTTCCGAACCCCGGCCCCCTAGCCGCCAGCCCAGCACTAGCCAGAATTTTCGGAAATGGTTCGGAACGGACCGTCTCGGAACTCGGAACGGTTCGGAAGAGTTCAGGACTTCCGGACGGTTGGGGACTGTTCGAAGGTTGGGACCGATAGGAAACGTACGGAACCGTTGGGGACGGTTCGACACGGCAACGCCTCGGAAGCCCAGCACGCCCCCAGCCCAGCCAGCCCCACCCGCCCAGTCGACCTCGCATTTGCCTGTCGAATTTTGCTGCCGAAGCCCCATCGTCGAAAAGTCGAAAAGCGCACAAAACAATCCTTGCGCTTGTGCTGCCACAGCCGGCTGTCGCCGAGTATTCCCATTCACGGCCCGGCGCGACTGTTGCAGGATGTGCCTTCATTTCTTTTGGAGTGCTGCAGGAGCTTCTTTCAAGGTCTAGGGCCTAGGGCCTAGGATCTCCTCTAGGTTCTGGGGGCCCGCAGCCCATCTTGGTTTACGGTTTGGTGTTGGCGAGGCAAGGACTTCGCGGTTCAGGGTCTGCGTTTAAGGTGCGGAGTTTGCCGAGCAACATTTCCTTTGGGAGTCTTGGCTAACAACATCTCCTTTTATCAGTTGTTTTGGCGGGGTGCTGCCCCAAATCTCTCAGCGTGTCCACGCTGCAGGGGCTGCTTTCGAGGTGTGAAGATTGCCGAGCAGCATCTGCTTTGAAGGTTTGGTCTTCGCCAACCAACATCTCTCTCCGGGGCACTTCGGATTTTAGAATTTTTACATTTCCAGGACGAACAAGTTTGAAGCCAAGTCCTGCCTTCGCAACTTAGTACGGGAGACGGACAGAAGAACAATATTTGCTGAACAACACGTTCATTATTGCGGCCGCAGGATAGGGAACGGGAGTGAGAGAAGCGCGCGTCAACATCTGTAGCCCGAGCCATGCTGTCGAGCTGAAGCGTATGCCTAGTACGACGTACCCGAAAATATCTGATCTACAAGCTGCTTCTGTGATGACGTTGGTCATGAAGATACGATCAGCGAATAATTGTGTCCACAGCCAGTGAGCTACGATTTCGCTCACCACAATGTATTACCTGCCGTGTATCTGGCATAATCTGGTCATGGGCATGCAGAGACTTTCTGATCCACTTGGACGTAGATGGTAGCCCGAACAGGTGTTACCCATTGCTGCGGCTTTTGGCTTCGCTCAGCTGTGCGCCATGAAGGCTGGCTCCTCGCATTTTGACTTGATTTCCGTCAACATGGCACCAACCCATGGCACTTCACAATGCTGTGTCGCGCCATGTGTCCCTTCAAGAAACCAGCTTGTCTCAGGGAGGCCATGACCTCGAGTTTGTCTCTGCCGAAACAAAATCCTTTGCATGCAATCTTGGATACAAAAGGGTTTGTGACTACACAATGTTGCTCTCAGGCGCTTCGGTTTTACGATGCTGGCAGTCTGAAGGTGATCGCGCAGGCACATATGCAACACTTCCCCAATTCATGTAGGCATGAATCGGAAGCTGTCGTCATGCTCCTGCCGCTTGAAGGTCAACCTCCCATTAACAGCATTGCTTTCGTGGCTGCTTCTCGATCGGCGCACCCTGGCCTGTGAAATGCAAAGGGATCCGGCTTGATGCAGTCAGATCGTCACGGCCTGTGCAGCCAACGAGTGCCTGTGCGACGTTGGAAGGCTATTCCGCACAGAAGTGGCTAGCAGTGGCCTGCGCCTCACGACGGTTGACAGCACAAGGGCTTTCGCATTCATTGTCGTAATGCAGATCACGCCTCGCACTACTTTGACAACAGAGTCTTGTCTTCGAGCTAATCGCACTCAAAGCGGCAGACTCTTCCTGCGGTTTTCATTGAATCCCTCTGGATAAAACGCTCTGACAAACAGAATCCGTTTTTTGTTTTCTCAGGGCTGGAAAGGACATGCATGTGGCCAGTGCACCGCATGGCTTCGTCAAGTGCCCTTAGCCAGGCGAGAGTCATGGGCCCAAACTTCTTTGGCCTTTCAATGCCTTTCAATGACTATCCCAAAAGCATGCTGAGTCGATGCCGATTGCTCAAGCTTGAAGGTGTCGGGTTCTTGTTCGGGCATGGAGTGTTGGGATGACATGGAGGATCGTGGAGGTGTTGTTGTCAAGAACTTGTCAAGCAAGCGGTATGTCTGCCGGATTTTCAGGGCCTGATGTTGGTTACCAATGTGGCCTTCCTGCAGGCTGGTCGGTGCTTGCAGTCTTGCACACAAGTCGCTAGTCATATTTGGCCCGAATACGATCGCGTATGCCCACGGCTGGTGTCGTTTTTGATAATTTGCTCATATTTGCTCCAGGTTCGGATGCTTGTACTTCAACCGCCGAGCCTTTGGCCTAGCTGCAGTGCAGCACCACTTTCGGCCATGGATCATGGTTTGACCAGACGGCCAGGCTGCAGAGAGGAGCTGTGCGATGACTCGCCATTCAGGACCCAGCTCATTCTCTGCATCTCACGACTTGCAGATTGGGTGAGTGGGCGGTCTCAGATCATGGAGTAGTTGGGAAGGTGAGCGGTTAGCCGCGTTCAAGTGCTGGATCAGCACGGGGATTTCGCATGCGCCCACTGCTTGAACAGGATCGCACCCAAAGTGTTGGGCATGTTCTACTTCTTGACCCTCGCCAGCATTTGGTGCGTTAGTTCCGCGCACTCACCGAGGTAGAAAACGGGTAGGGCGACTTCCAAGAATCTCCAAAACTCTGCCAAAACAACATCATGAGGAGACTGGTGAGTGGCGTTTTACATGAATTGCTACACTCAGCAAGGCTTGGAATCGCTGTTTCCTGCTCTGCGCCTGCCTTACGTGAAGTCAGTAGGCACGTCCAGTGTCATACGACGGCGGGCAACTGGCATGGTAGGCTTCGATCTTCGCAGAAAAATTCTTGAAGAAGTGGCCTGAAGAGTGCGGATCCTGGCTTCTTTCAGAGTTCGGGTAGAATCAGGCCGGAGTGTTGCAAACGTGGCGCAGGCCGTTCTACATTCTGAAGACGAACCTCATGATAGGGGAACTCATCCTAGCAGTGCTGGGTGTCATCAACAATTTCAAAGAGGCGGCAGCGTGGCTTTAGTGCCAGTTTACAAGCACTCCCTGAGAGCCAGCTGCTTTCAGTTTTCTTGTTGTTTGTTGGCCTGGGAGTCTTGGGACGTCCGCAAGGCTACAGTACTTACAATACAGGATGGGTTCGGAAGGGTGGAAGATGTTATGGTGGGGTGCGGGGGGGGGGGGGGGTTGTAACGTGCTTCCAACGAGGCTCACACGGTGGTTGGTTCAGCCTAGAGAAGGTGTACTAGCACGCTGCGTGCGCCGCGGGGTACTGCTTACACCTTGGCTCATCTGCACATTTCACCTTGCCTGTAGCCTGTATGTACAGCTTCGACGTCCTTCACATGGCCGTGTGCGCATGCCTGCAATTCATGAGGCTACGGTCCCCAGGCTAAAAAAGAGGCCTTCGCGGGGTTGACTTCGCGGTAGATGCCCCGCGCTGCCTACCTACCATGCGCAGACCTATTAGCACAATTACGACGGCACAGTCTGCAGTCCCAAACTAGAACTTCCAACAAGAGGGTTCTGTGAATGTGGGGGGATCATGCCGCCGCAGTCTGCCGTGCTTCCAACGACCAGCATGCAATTGACAAGGGTGGAAACGGAGCGCGAGGCCTTTCATTTCGCTGCAAGCCTGCACCCCCGGGGACACTGCTGTCCTGCCTAGAACGGGTGAACCAAGACATGCCAGGATCCACAAAATTTCAAGCCTGCGCTTTTGCATTCGTAAGGTTCTGTTTGCCCTGGGTCAGGACAGT
This sequence comes from Symbiodinium sp. CCMP2592, assembly GCA_905221615.1. Classification (NCBI taxonomy): domain Eukaryota; class Dinophyceae; order Suessiales; family Symbiodiniaceae; genus Symbiodinium; species Symbiodinium sp. CCMP2592. The sequence continues at coordinate 462,408 of CAJNDT010002791.1, forward strand.
GCAGACGAAAGCAACGATTCCTGCTCCTGGGACCAGCCGTTTCCCCGGACCCAAAGCACTACGCTGATCCCTGGTTATTGCGTTGGTGGATGGCCCACAAGGTTCCACGACTGGAGGAGACAACTGCCGGTTGTCCTCGTGTGGCGCCCCTCTGAGCATCAAGACGAGATCGCAGAACTTGGGAGCTCATGCGAGACGTGGGCTGGACCGAGCCATGCTGAGGCTTCTTCACGGCTGGATTGCTGGCCTTTTGGTCAAGCGATGTTCAGCGTTGGTGAAGAATGTGCCAAGCTCTTGGACTTGCACCGAAGGCATTGCGGTCAGCGCAAGCACTCGAAGAACCACGCCGTCGTGAAATGCACTGTGCTGCAGAGTGACGGTGACAGTAGGCTCAGTAGGCTGCCTGTTCTGCACGGCAATAAGCCGCACTATGTAGATTCGGTCGAGACAATGCAAGGTCACACATTCTGTCTACTCTTGCAACGCCCGCTTCTTAGGATTTCTTAGGGACTTGGGGCCTTTGAGATCATGATCAGGCCTTGCTTCTGCCAACAGCAGCAGCTCAAGTATCGGTTATTTAATCCTTCTTCAGGTATGGGTACGCTCTGCTTACGCATGCGCTGCCCTTCTCGTGGCCACTGCCTGAGCGCCGGACGTGAAAATAAGTAACGGAGCTGGCTGAGGGCAAATTATGAGAAGGTTTCGGCTCGGAGACTCGCGGTGAGGCCAGTAACACAGGCCGGCGTGCTGGTGCTTTTGGCAGTGCCTCAGCTGAAGGTGGTTTGTATGTGCATAGGTATAGGTTTGTACTGCAGACTCCATGTCGGCCATCTCAACACCCATGGGTTCGGCATGCTCCATACCGAGGTGCTGAACTTCGCATCAACTAGCGACCAGCGCAGCCACAAGGAGACTTCTCAGAAGCCTTGCACGGAGTGCCAATGCCGAAGACTGCGGAAGCCAAGGAGTCCAGGCGCAAGCGGGCCGAATCCCCAGCCAGTGGACTTGGAGACGCAGAAGACGACATGTTCAATCTGCTTGCTTCTCATGCCGTCTCAAGCTCAACGTGCATATGCAAAATGTCGCTGTAAGCTCGTCTGAAGGAGCAAAGTTGGGCATTTCAGCTGAGCTGCGAAGCGCAGGCAATCTGCGCCTCGAAACCGCTCAATCCAGCAGCACGAGCAGCACACGAATCAAGCAACAAAGTCTAACCTAGCGACCTAACGTGTTGGGGTGGGAGAGGCCTTTTCAAGACCGGTGGACAGCTTGTGCCAGCTTTGGCTACCACCGGGCTGCCAATGCCGCGAAAGCCTCAGCGTAGCACGACGAATGCAGCTGAACGCAGCGACGAGGCGTGTCAACCCCAAAAGGGTGGGCGCGAGTTCGGAGTCCAGGGCACGAAAGAGGAGGTCGTAAATTCAGGCACTCAGCAAGCAAGGCCGTACATCGATAGCAGAGCATCATGCAAGGATATCCTCCGCCAGCGCCGGCGGCAGCATGGCGTTTAAAACTCTGTTTAGAGGTCGGTGAGCGCGTCAGTTTTGAGCTGTCGCAGCTTAGGATCGAGGCTGTGCAGACTGCAGATTTTATTATGCTTTTGCTCTCCTGGCATCTTTGGCTTTTGGCACTGATTTGGCTGGTGGCTTTCGCCGAGCTTGCTCCTGTCAAGCAAAGTTGGTCTGCTGGCTTGGAAAGCAGCCCTGTCGTCCTCTTTAGCTGCGGACAGCTTTGCGGGTCCCTCTCCAGGTGGGCCTTCTGAGACTGTAGAAAAACAAGCCGCGGAAGCGGTGGCGGAATCTGTGTTGCAAAAGCGAACGTCATCAGCGCCCCTAATAATTTCCGAAGCAGATTGACGCCAAACGGCGAGTGGCCTGCCTGGCGGAAGCCCTGGTACCTGGCATGGGTCGTGGTGCTGGGCGTCATGGCCGTCAGCTGCGTGCAGGTGCCGATAGTTTCCAAATGCTGTCACAGGTTTGCCTCTGATTGCCCTAGCTTGTGAACCTTGTACGAAAATGATGGAAACATTTCAAGCACCGAAGCTGCTGATATCCTCGAGACAACTTTTGCATGCAGAACTCCGCGCTTGTGTCGGGCGGACTTTGTGGGCTGCTGGGCGCGGCGATGGCCTGGGCGTGTCCTGCAGGGGCAGGATCTGCCCTGCAACCCAAGGCGTCACGATCCGAAGTGGCAAGCGATCTGTAAATTCAGCGGAACTCGGCACTAGCACTGGAGCTGGAGGCGCCTTGTGACGCTTCCCTCGGACGCGGGCTCGTCATGATAGATGGGCTGACTGGTCTTTTGCTGGCTGCGCGGCAGATAAGCACTGCAGCTCGGTCGAATGCCGATTCATGGTCCCATGACCCATGACATCTGGTCAGTTAGTTTGAAGTCTGAAACTCCCCAGGCTGCAGCACTGGTGTTGTCGTGCTTTGCGTTCATCCTTTCAATAGGGGTTGACAACAGGTCCGCCGGCTAAGAGCTATACTGTAGGACACGGCAAGGAAGTTGCACAAATCACATTGTGCTTCAAGCTCTTGTGTGCCTGTGTCCTGCTTCCAAAGAGTTTGTATGTGCTTCAAGATTGCCACCTTTGTATCAAGGTGCTATGGCAGTCTGGACCGGATGTGCTCGCGGCCTCCATCACGGCATTGCGCTGGAGCTGCACATAGCCCTACGGATCAGCCCCGAAACAGCTCCAATCTTCAGCTGCAGAATTTTTAAGCACCGGATTTTGCTTCTTTCAACTCTGCACCTGACCTGGTCTGGCGTAGATGTCAAGACGCGACATATAGTGGGCCCCACCTGACCTGGTCTGGCATAGATGTCAAGACGCGATATATAGTGGGTCTGCACCGTGCTAAAGCTAGTGATAGGACATGCTTGCTGACCCGGCATCACCACTTCGCAGCTTTCGAGTGATGATTCTCGATTTTGCTCCCGCAGTGGCAGAAATGATTGGTCTTTCCCGAGGCCATTGCTGATGTTGTCAGTGGCGCTGGTGTTCTCGTCTTCCGACAGTTCTTCGCTGCGACTGGGTGTCAAGGTATGTAGAGCGCAGGAAAGTTCATGACAAATGGAGGATGGGAATTTCTTTTTGCTCGTCCTTAGAGGATCCGCCCCGTAAGGCTGGTGTCTGTGCCGTCGGCCATGTCGCACCTGGCAGCAGCCGCCGCCTATTCTGTATCTGGCAAGAAATACGAAAGTTTACGGTGTCTCCATGATCATGACGGCGGACGTCGGCAGAGCTGCAGCCGAGGTGTTGTCCACGAACGATTGGGCAGCCGTAGCCATTCTAGCGCTTGCCTTGATGGCTCATTTGGCCCTGTACTTGCCACTCCCTATCAATGATCCTGAGCCTTCGGCTGCACCGAGCGTGCAACTACAGCTCAAGAAGTTCCAGACAACTTGCATGGAAAGCGGGGAAATGCTGCGCAAGTTTGCGGATCTGGATGTGACATGCTACTTCGGCCTGCGGTCAGGAGAGCAACCCCTTCTACACATCTCTGCGACGGGTGCGACATCAATTTGCAGCTCCTCTAAGCCGGCTTTCCCATAGCAAGGTGCTTTACATGCATCGTGTTACATTCCCAGGCGCGCTTTCTGGCACAACCCGTCTCTGGTTTCGGCCCTGGCCTTACGAAGTGTGTCGCCGATGGCTCAGTGGGGCTTAGGTTGCCAGGTATTTTTAGCGGCCACAGTTTTTTCAGATTCTCCGCAGGAGACGAAGGCTCCTGAAGGTCGATGGTTGTCTCGCGCGATGCCTGGAGACGAACTGGTCGTGAGCTGGGCTCACGTACATGCAGTGAGGAATCTGATCATGACAAGGGCTTCGCTTAGCCTTGATGAGCCAACATACTGTAGCAGGAAACTAGCATGTGACACAATCGTGACGTCCGGACAGATCCTGCTCATGCCCGAAGTCCCGAAGGTCGTTGTGCATAGGGCTTGCAGTGGGTTCGGCACGATGGAGTTGGCCGCAGTTAAAAATTCCAGCGCTACAATGCTTACAAAAGCGTCGTGCCAGCAAGACGAGGTCTGACGACAGATCGGTCCCGACGCTGCGTCCTGAAGACATCTTGCTTTCTTGGCTCAAAGAGTTGTGGCAAGTGCTCTCAACCTGAATTCAGAGACTGCAGGTTTTTTTTTTTTGAGCCCTGGCAGCGTTTGATGGAAGCTACATGCTCGCGCATGGTGCAGCAGCGCTGTGGGTGTGTCAGTGTGGCTTTCGCAACCGCGACTCCAATGTCGTTTGTGGTGGTTTTGGCAAGCTCGGTTGCAAGAAGCCCCGGCCGCAACAGGAGGACTTGCCACAACATCCGGGCCTGAGTTTGCAGGCTGCTGTGCTTACTGAGACACCTGCCAGTCCTGCCAGTCCAGCACTCGATGTCTCGCCACCAGATGATCTTGAGCTGAAGTTACTCAGCCTTTTACAGAGAGAGCCGGAGTCGCCGCCGCCTTTGGACGCCACACACGCGACAGACACGGCAGACTGCCAGATTCCTGGAAACGCAGCTGCACAATCGCTCCCCTCCCAAAGTACACAGGAGATGCTGGAATGGACGTGTCAATGTGGATTCCGGAATCGTGCGTCAAACGCAGTTTGTGGGGGCACTGGACGTCTTGGTTGCGGCTTGCCGGGGCCGCGAAGCTTTCAAACACCTGGCACTTCCTCCGGCTCGAACTCTTCAAAGCCGCAGCCCGCGAAGATTCAAGCCTCGCCGGCTCAAGCGGAAGCCACTGCCAAGGAGGAGCCGGAGAAAGTCCTCGCTGGCTCGGGAGCCTTCGTCGGCATTCCCCAGCTAGATCTAGCAGTTAACCTAAGACCAGAAAATTAAAATCTTCAGATCTTCGCTAGCAGTCGCAAATCTTGCTGGATGCATGCCGAGAAGGATTGCAGACCACTTCGACTGTGCCCGGTGGAGCCTGGGTCTGCACCAGCAACTCTGCTGGACTGGAGTGCGTTTCTTTGAAACCGCAACTTTGAACTCATGCGTGGTCTCACTGCCGATGAACTGTAGATGCTAGATGATGCTAGTGCCGGGATGAAACGGTTTGAGAAACTGGTGGGGGCTCCTCAGCCTTCATAGTCTTCCCGCCTTATGTGGTAATGCCACGGGCTGCCGGGATCGGGAGCTGGGGTCCCCCGTTCGGAGCGAACAGTCTTGGCCTGCTTGGCTTGCCCCAACATCTAAGACTCTACGAATCATTACACACAGAATCCTGCCACTGAGTCGCAACCCTATGCATCATATGATACAGTTCCTAAATTAAGGGCTAGGTGGTTGGAAATTAGGGATCAGTTTAGTCTAAGTAGTAGTTTAGTCGTTCGATTGAGCAGCCGTTCAGATGGCAATCGCCTTTTGAGGTTTTTGATCGGCGTGGGAGCTTGTTGAGGTTGGATCCATCTGACGAAATGTCCTTCCCGCCAGCTCAGCCTTCCCGCTCCCCCAGTTCGGACTTTCTCGTCGCACATCCCGTTCCTGGAGCAGACGCAGGAGTTCGTGGTGCATTAGGTCGAAAACGGTCCACGCCTCGCTTTCGGTGGACGACCTGGACGAGCGGCAGATCAGGCCGTTGCCGAAGTCGAGATCTGAACCATGTTGAATCCCGCCAGCTCGATCAATGCCTCCGAGCGAGATCAAGTTGTGCCTCCCAGCTCGGGATACCACCGCTCCTTGTACTCGCTTGCCAACCACTGGACCCCCTGGACAGCATCAAGGCAGTTCTGGTCTTCACACGATGTCGTCGGTCATTGCACAGGAATGAATCACACCATTTCAGACGGGGCTCATGTCTTGCAGCCGTAGCTAGGAGGACCACTACGTCCCTGCTCAACAGTTGGGAACGGAACGGAGCAAAACCCAAACCAACACAGGCAGGGCTTGTCATGGGAGCATTGCGATGCGCCATCTGATGGCCCTGAAGCATCCCTAACCCATTCTTGAACTGGACCCGTGGAAGCACAAGCCTCCGATCTTCTCACAAGGTTGCGGGTGGAGAAATCAGGCGCCTTCTCAGAGATTTCCAGTCTTGTTTACAGCGCAGATTCCGGCAACCGAATGCAGGCATGCAACGAGGTGTGTGGTGGTGTTGGTCGCCTCGGGTGCAAAGCTCCACGGAGTGGACGTGCAGAGGCCCGCGCCGCATCAAAATTTGCTGTTGCATTTTGAATTGGATGTGACAGTGGCCGCCTTGCGCCAAATAGGCCCCCGACCACCGTCGAATCATGGAGTAGACTGATCTGGAAATGCAATCGTTATGCTGCCGTGCCATTCAAAGGAGCCCGACATTGTGCCAGTGCAGGAGAAATGGCGACTTGACAGATCTTGGTCGGGTTTTCCTATTTCAATCCTTTCTCATGCATTGAGTTCAGACGGTGCTAGCAGTGTGGCTTTGCATGGTGTCCTGCCTTTGTTCGCAATCCGCATTCGTAGTGACATATATCAATTGCTCGTAAGTTATTCAGCAGTCTCCTCGTCGGTCTGGACTGCTGCCCCTGCGTGGTGGACATGTGCGGATGTTGTCATCAGACTTGAGTTTTCAACATCCTGTCTAGAGCTGCCTGTTGTCAGAAGGGCGAGCATGCAGGTTTTGAGTTTGAACCGGCGCGAGTGCACTGTCATCGACACAGGCTTCTTCGAACCCAAACATCCGCAGCCACGAAAGTCCACTGTCCGGAGTCGCTTTCGAACCTGAGGCTCCGTGCAATGCGAACACTGCAGGGAAGACCTTGCTAGGCAAGTAAGAAGCCTTAACGGTCCGGGGAGAATTCCACCGCTAAGCTGCGGCATCTAGACATGTTAGGCCAGAGACCACAAAACGCGTTTGCAGTGCCGGACCTGAACAGGTTCTGTGTTCCGTGATACGCCGCTAACACCGCACGAGTTCAAAGAGCTACTCGTAGCACGGTTTGAACGATCTCACGAGGTGATGCTGCGGTCCCGTCAGAAACTACTCAGAAGCCAAAACAGTCCCACGTGCGCACGCCGTTTCACCGTCCGTGTTAATTTGCCTTCCTGGCCTGGCGCATCAGGATTTCAGAGATGTCAAGTCACGATCGGCTCGGTGCAATGCCTTGCAGCGGCCTTCTGTCAATCTTCGTGGCTTCCCGCAAGGACCTGCCAAGCTTGCGGAGCCGAGAACGACGCGGAGCAAATTACAGCCTGTTCTTCCTGCAGCATACCACGGCGCCTCAATGGAGTGGTGAAATCAATAGGCCGGCATCTGCCCAATCGTATCGGCTCATGTGGAGCTCCAGGATTTTTTTCGCAAAGAGCTTTTGAGCTCATGCCAAACATGCTGGCAGAACAATTGCAGAACTGCTTGTCTGCACGCAGGAGGTGACTATGGGTTCATCTCCTGTCCACAGACAGCATCTGCTTTTGGACGTGATGTGCTGCGTGGTCGAATTCATTCCGCTCATAAATGCTGAACGGTTCAGGCTTCGTTTCGCCAATGTTTCGAGCATGTGTTTCTGCTTGGGCTGCACGAGGTACGTCAGCAAGCAGGTCCTTGATGCTGCCTTTCGCAAAGGCTGGAGCTTCGCATATTCGAAATCATGTACTTCATTAGCAAGCTTGGAGTGGACTGTTGGCAATCCTGCTTGCAGGCAGAGGTGCAAGCAGTGGTGTGTCAGTCTTCCGCTGAGTCTCTCAACAAACTTGAATTGTGGGTCATGACCCGCTTTCGCATTTGTCCTCTGTGTCAGGTGAGTTTCATCGTTTGGCTGAACGAAAGTGGGCAGCCAAATGCAAGCAAGGTGGTTCCTGTCGATGGTGGCAGTGTGCACGAGGCGTCATGCTGCAGAGTGCTGAAAACCGCTGCACTGTCTCTCACGTGTCCCGTCTTCTAACAGGACATGGAGTTTCACGGCACCGTCAAGTACATGTCGAAGGAGAAGGGCTATGGTTTCATCGAGTGCAAGGAGACGCGTCTGAAGCAAGCTTTCAGTTGCAACTGGGAGTTCGGAACCGACGTGGAGCACGTCCACGATGCCAAACATCAGCTGAGCATCCACACAGGGGTCCAGCGGTCCAGCAGTGCAGAGCCGCACCTGGCAGACAAGCTGCTACACAATGTAAGGAGGGAGGCAACTGTTGGGAGCAGATTACAGACCGTCTGACGATTTAAGAGCATAAACAGAACTCATGCTCTGGCCTGCGCGTGTCCCACTTCCGGATCTATCTACTTGTAGGAGATTCGGGCTGAACGCGCCCTGTGTGATGCGACGACATGCCGGCAGTGTGATTTCTCTCCTGAGCGTGTCCTTGGGTCATGTGATGTGCTGTGACCTCGAGCTGGTTGATCTGACTTAGCCACACCATGGTTTGCCACCAGGGTGGGCGAGTCCACAACGCAGCTTGAGCATGATTCGCTGGCCGAATCGATCGCGCAGGAGACTTTCGATCTCTTTAGCTCTGACGTGTATGCTGATCTCCCAGTGCTGAACGACTGCTCGCTGGGTCAGCCCGTGAATTTTGGCATCAGGAGCCCAAGCTTGCATTGAATGTGAGTTTAGACATAAATTACGTACAATTGGCTGCCAGCATTCGTTGCAAGCCTGAAAGGTTGGGACAGATTGGCGGACGCCCGCAGGTTCGCAACCTTTCAACTGCTGGCCCACCACCTGAGCACCTACCAGCCGGGCACTTAAAGTAGCAACCAGTAGCTGTGAGTGAAGCCTTCAGTATCCAACGGTCAACTACAACCTTTTTAATTCCAAAACACTCGGACAAAAACTGCACTCCCCCCACCCCAACCCCATGGTTGCACAAGAGCCATGTGGGATTCCGAGAGCGCAGATCTGAAACTTGACATCCTGATAAAGATTTCAGTCAAAGTGACGCTAACACTGAGCCTTGTATCAAAAACATGGACCGATCAGCAGTTCCTCCCGTGAAGCCTTTTGCCGTACCGTAACCTGCAGTCCTCGCCTGGTCCCCACCGTCTCGTGCAGCCTGTGCGGCATGATGCAGCAAGGACGAACCCAGCACCTCAAGTGAAGGCTCCCTAGCATGAGTCCAACGCAGCATCTCCTTAGCTGCTTGTGTGGAGTCTGAGACAGGGATGGGTGTCGTGATTGAAGGGGAGGACATGGCCACTCGATTCAGCCCTTCGCGGGCACAACGTAGAGCCACAGGGCTTGCCCGCCAAAGACCACCCTCACCGAAAAGAGTAACCTTAGCGATGCAGTTTGCCGCACCCTGGTCTTCTAGCAGGATGGGGCAACTGCTCGGATTCGCATGTACTCCGGCTCTAGCTGGCTCGCAGAGAAGTAGATCCTCGCCTGATCATGAGTCAGACAAAGTTGGGGCAAAACGTCAAACTGGTATCTGCGTGTGTGCAAATGCAAAACAGCAAAAGAGTGCCTCCTTCGAATTCGTTCAAGGATGACGCACTGCAGTTTGTCCAAGTTCGTGAGTCATGCATGCGATTTCGTACGGCATGCGGAAAGCATCTGCTTCGAGGCAACCTGCAGTTCTTTGGCAAAGGAAGTGCTATCCACAGCTTGGGCAGGGCCAGTCTTGCTCTTGGGGGAAGGCGTGATCTGAGTCGGGCTGTGTTGTGCTGTCTTTGTTTCTGCGTGCACGGTGACAAGACCAGCCTCCTACTGCGTTGCAGGTGACTTCACGTTTGCTGCTGCAGCGGCCACCATCCACACAGAATCCAAGCTGGATGCCACAGTTGTGTGTCCTCGCTGCACTTGGTTTGTCAAGATGCCAGCTCTTTGTCTTTGTCGCTGTCAGGCTGGAGGAAGATCTGTGGCAGGAACGCTTCCCGAATCACCACAAGGTTGTGGATGCACTCAAGGAGTTGGGACACAGCATTCGTTTCGGCGTGGACGCCAAACAGGCACATGTGAGCAAATAGACTCGTTTGTGCAAAATGGGTATTGAATTCTGGCACAGAGCCCGCATGACCCCGACAAACCTCCCAATCAGGTCGACTGTGCAAACTATTCGATGATCGTCTTCAACTTCCCAGCAGTGTCAGCACAAGAAGCCCCGCGCGATGATGGTGGAAAGCTGTCAGCGAGTGGAGAACTAGCCTTTGGGTTCCTGATGAATGCCAGGGCCAGCTGGGAAGATTTCGGATGCGTGCTGCAATTCTTCTGAACGTTTGGTGCTGACAGATGCTACCAGCTGCAAGCACGGTTTGAACCACCGAAAATCATCGTCGTCGTCGTCGTAGTCACAGTGAATGTGTAGAGCATTGAGCTTTATTGAGCTGAGAGTCATTGTAGCATCTGACGCCTTGGAGGCGGTGGCAGTGATAACCATGGAAGCACACGTCGTAGCAATCCTCGTGGAGGTAGCAGAAGGAGAAATATGTTGTACTGGTGACGGTTGCAGTGCTTCCAGATGCCTGGTCAAAGCTGCAGGGTATTGAATGAGATGAAATAGTGTGCACCACAGCGCCTCCTCAAAAAAAGTAGCAGCAGTAGTAGTAGTAGTAGTCGTAGTCGTAGTCGTAGTCGTAGTCGTAGTCGTAGTCGTAGTCGTAGTCGTAGTAGTAGTAGTAGTAGTAGTAGTAGTAGTAGTAGTAGTAGTAGTAGTAGTAGTGGTAGTGGTAGTGGTAGTGGTAGTGTTAAGTGGCAGTGGCAGTGGTAGTGGTAGTGGTAGTGGTAGTGGTAGTGGCAGTGGCAGTGGCAGTGGCAGTGGCAGTGGCAGTGGCAGTGGCAGTGGCAGTAGGAGTAGGAGTAGGAGTAGGAGTAGGAGTAGTAGTAGCAGAAGTAGTAGTAGTCGTCGTCGTAGTAGTAGTAGTAGTTTTAGTTTAGTATTAGTAGCAGTAGCAGTAGTAGTCGTAGTCGTCGTCGTAATGGTAGTGGTAGTGGTAGTGATAGTCGTCGTGGTCGCGGTAGCAGTGGTGGTGGTGGTGGTGGTGGTGGTGGTGGTGATATGATAGTGGTAGTAGTGGCCGTGGTAGTAGCAGCAGTAGTAGTCGTAAATGTAGTACAGTACTCTAATGTCGTCTGTGGCAGCCTGTGGATAGGGTCGCGGAAACTTCCCACCAACAAAAACATCACACCTGCACTGAGCGAACAATTGCCAGCGACGCTGCACACAAAAACATCTTACAAGTCAGTCTTGCATCGGTCTTCGCTTGATGTTTGGGGTGGGCAGCTGCTTCGAAGCAGCTGCAAGGCAGCTTTCTGCTGAGCTTCTTCCTTCGCATGGCACTGACAATCTGCACGCTTGTGCTTCACAGCAGAAGCTGGACAAAATCCGATTAGTTGTGCGACCTCCACATCGCAAACTGCAAGACACATGGCTGAAAGTCAGCCACAAATGTACAGCGACCCAAGTCAGCAGCTCCGGACCACTTGCAATGTGCTTGAACCAACGACCCTGCAATTTAATCGTGATGCTTCGAGCCCCGCTGGATACTGACTTTTGCCACTTCACTCCTCCTGGGTTATACGGCCGAGGCTTACAACTCCCCCAATATTCTTCGATCCGTCCTCCAAACAACAAACTGATCACAACCTGTCAGTGTTCTTCTTTGGTGACAGGGTGCTGTTTTGACATGGGGAACTGGGAGGTGTGCAGATGTTGTGTGGCTGTGTGGTGGGCATGGAGGGTACGAGCTGTTTTGCAGGCCTCTGCAGACATTGGGACGCTGCTGGTCCTTGGTTTATGGGGCCGTTGTGATGGTGGCGCAGACCCCCGGCTGTATGGCCAGGCGGGCGGAGATGATGGCATGGACCTTGGCCTTTCTGTCTGCCTGCAGCGATTCAGTGATGCTTGGCCATTGGCAGGACTGCCATGAGCTTGTGGCAGCAGCTCTGACAAGGGATGGTGAGAGGTGTTTGGAGGATGCATTGCCTGGAGACTTGACGAGAACTGATGTCGCTTCGTGAATGTCTGCTGCTAAAAAACATGTTTATCCAGTGCGGCGTTCCGGATCTGCGGATTGTCTTCTGCCAGCTGAGGTGGCTATTTGCGATCTGGTGTGTATGCTGATTACGGCTTCTACCACGCTTATGAGCAGGCTCGAGGAAATCTCCGGAGGTAGGTCCTCTTCCGCCCTTGTGCTTGTCGTGTATGTTTTCTCGAAGACGACATTCAGCTTTAAAAAATCACGGGCTGCACTGACACGATCTTGTTCAGCCCTGGTGCAGTATAGAGGTAACGCAGACCAAGAGTCACATGCAACGAACGCCTCTTTGGCAGCTTCAGGAGGGCTACTCCTTCCGCACCAACTGCATCGCTTCCTTTGAGCCGGGCCTTCAATTACGAACAGTCTGCGATGTTTGTCGATGTGCTCGGGCACACACCTTTCAGCGAGACTGGAAGTTGCGGTTGGCATGTTGGCATGCACGCATACAAACCGGGCCAAGGAGAGCTCCCACAAGGAGTGGCACTTGCAGGCATGTTTCCTTCTCCGGGTTGTGGCAGCTGCGGCGACAGATGGGGAAAAAGGCTGTGTGAGCTTGCCTTATGTGGCTCGTGGCGCTTGCAACCAGCTTGGTTTCGACCTCTCCACAGAAGCACGGCTAGTTTTGGAGATCTACAGATGCGAAGTGAGGTTTCTCTTCCGCTAAGGAGAAGCTGGTCGAAGAGACTCGGCCCATTCGGCGAGGTGTCTCCGAAAGCGAGCCTGGAGCTCAGCGAAAACCGACGACAGGGACGACAGCGACGACAGCGACGGCTGGCATCCACTAAACAGCAAAGGCTAAAGCTTCGGAGACAAGGCGGCCCCAAAGACTGGGCCAAAGACGCTGGAAGCTTGGAGCCGTAGAAGCGGCCTGCCGGTTGCGAATCAGTCTGCAAAGGCCAGTGCCGCTGAAGATGGCGAAGGTGGAGAACTCGGAAAACTCACAAGTCTGATGCCCAGCTTGGCGAATAGTTTCATTCTCGGCCAGCAAACTTTTGAGGCCCACATGCAGGGGCGGCCAGTTGCATTCTGCGCCACCTAAGCTGAGGTTCTGAACCAGTCCAGTTGAGAAGTGCCTGCTACCAAATGGTGAACACACGACCATCTTGTTTACACCTTGCGTAGCTTTCCATCTAGGTGGCAGCCAAAGATGTTGTCGATGCAACACCAGAGACGCGGTTGGCGGCTCACTCCGCTGTTTGTGGCACCGTGTCCGGGCTCTGTGCTCTGCCAGGCCCCCCTCTCGAACAGTTTCGCCAACACAGCCTGCGCGCCGAAGCCCCAAAACCTCAGATGAGTCATTGGTGCATACGCTTGTCTGAGATGGGGTGACGGGCACGGGGCATCCTCAGGCCATCACGCGGTGAATGGAATTTGGTTTGTTGTGGTCTGCTTCATCATACTCGATGCCCTGAAACCTATTCTGGCCGCTTGATTGCAATCCGGCATGGCAGCACTGTGCAATGCTGATAAGGGCTGATAAGTGCAGCACATGTCTGACAGACCGCCTTTCGCGGTGTTGGATGTGTCACAGACGTAGGACGCCGATAGGTCCAGACCGCCAGCTTGCTCTAATGACGAATTCATGGCACCTTTCATGGGGGCTAGGCTCGATGTGCAAACGATCCACCAGGACCAACCCGCATACTTCCTTCATTTCATGCATGCAACGAACCGGCAAACGCACGCAGACAGAGAGAAATTGAAGATTGGAGGAATGGGTGAAAACGTGCAACTGTGTGAAATGCCGTGACGGAGCTCAGCGGATTGGCGGGTTCTGTAGGACCCTGGCTGTAGTACATGTATCGTTATGATCAGCAAACCCTACTACAGCCCCCACCCAGGCCAATAATTTTATTTTATGATTTATTTATGATTTTACTATGAATGTTGTTTTTTGGCATTTATGGAAATTTTATGGATTTTTTATATTGAATTTATATTGATTTAATGAGTGATTACCAACAAACTCTTATGGTGTATTGCCATTACTCACATGCGTGCTACACATGTATGGTTTGTTTATGTCTCTTGTCGGGAAACTCGACTGGTTTCAGAAGTGGCGTGTCTATTGGGAACACGAAAGACATCCTCGTCGCAACATTCCGATTGTTTGCCTCCGTCTGAGACACGTGCCGATGGCTGCTAATCGCTGCTAGTCAGGTGTGCTTTGCATCGGCCAAGCGTTTCTACCATGACGGTTTTTGGTCCAAGCCGTGCCCATTTTCGATCGGTGTACTGGGGTACACCGACAGATTTCTCATGAATACATTTTGCAGATGGTGTCAAGTTGTCAATGCATGCAGCAATGGTCAGGCTACAGCATATGCATAGACAATAGCACATGTCAGAACTTGGAGTTTCGGAGGTTTCAAGCACTTCATTGTGGATTGCAGCTGAATTGACTCCTACCCAAAACTCGAGGCTCCAGGCAACTCTTCAGACTTGAGACAAGCCTCAGCTAGACTCGCAGCTGGGCCGTGGATGGGCTGGGCCTGCAGAGGTAACTGGGCTGGTTCTGGGCTGGGGACTGGCGTTTGGAAAGGAGGGGGGAGGGAGGGGAGGGGGGAGGGAGGGGAGGGGAAACTGAGGGGAGCAGGAGGGGGGTCAAGGGGATGGGGGAGGGTAGGTTCCGGCCATTGTTTTTTTACACTGTTTTCGTGGTTTCCTACTGTAATTTATAGAAAATTTATGGTTTCACTATGATTTTACTATGGAAAATTTATGGAAAATTTATGATTTTTTTATGGAAAATTTATGATTTTTTATGACCCCTACACCCTCTGACCCTGGGTACCCTCCCAGCCCTCCCAACCGGCCCCCACCAGGCCCGGCCCAGGCTCCAAGACCGACCCCTCCACCCAACCCAGCCCAGCCCCTAGCCTGAGCCGAGCCTTCAACCCAGCCAGTCCACGATACAAGGTTATCTCGTGCCTGCCTGGGCTTGGACTTTGAAATTAGAAACCAAAACGGCGCAGGCTCGAAAGCCATCTGCTGCTGTGAAGCTGGACGAAGTGGACGACAAACCGTGGAGAGTGCAGATTGCTGAATGGCGGCGCAAGCTTGGCATTTCGACAAGATACAATCCTTTCGACCGTTTGACGTTGAAGATCAAAGGCCTGCGACTAACGACAAGAATCAAAGCATACCTGAATCTGATCGTGGCTGATCAGACACAAGAGCTCCGCCTGCAGCAGAAGCAGGGTCACAAGAAAAAATATGTGCGGCCATCAGTGACATCGTCGTTGACGTTTCACAGAACCCTGCCCTCAGGAGTTATCCGAAGTGA
The DNA here is from genome assembly GCA_905221615.1 of Symbiodinium sp. CCMP2592. Lineage (NCBI taxonomy): Eukaryota > Dinophyceae > Suessiales > Symbiodiniaceae > Symbiodinium > Symbiodinium sp. CCMP2592. The sequence continues at coordinate 477,574 of CAJNDT010002791.1, forward strand.
AATGGAAACCCCGAGAGATGCCCGTAGTGGTGCTAATATCAGTGTATATTTGCTTGATTTCCTGTCCAGTGCCAATGGATGAAAGCCATTAAGTATATCAGAGGTGCAAATCCAAAACTTTGGTAAAGACACACACAAAAAAGTGTAACCAAAGCTATAAATAAATCATAAATAAACCATAAACCAGGAATTTAGCCAAACCATAATAATTCCATAGTAGAAACCATAAATAAATTGTAAAATATGATTTATTTATGGTTTTTTATGAACTCATATTTCAAGCATAAATAAACCATATCAAAACCATAAATAAACCATAAACTAGAAAAATCACCAAATCATAAAATAACCATAAAATAACCATAAAAAAAATTATTGGTGGTTCTGGACCTGTAGTAGGACTTTGCTGATCATAAATGTATCGGCGTTGTGTGGGGAGGGCGATTGGCTAGATCATTCCCGGGTGGGAGAACGGCAGGATGCAGAGAGCACGGCAAGCAGCCCGAAGCAGCCGTAGCATGGTTCTGGGACATGCAAAGCACTGTTGCAGCAACGTGGTTCATCGAGCTGAACAGCATCAAAGCTTGAATTCCACAGTGAATTCGGTGTCCCCGGCTGACCGTACTGTAGCCATGTCCTTTGCAGAAGTCAAGGAACCCAGACCTGATAGAGCCCCGACTATCGCGACGCGCACGACCACGACGATCATGACCAGGACCAGCTGGGACGACCACTATGAATGAGACGACCGCGACAAACAGGACGACCATGACCGCCACGACCAGGAGACCACCAGGAGATCACGGGTAACATGCTTCACCCCATGTACTGGGGGATGATACACCGAGCAGCCTGCTTCGGTGGGATTCAAGATGCTTCCCCCTCTTTACTGGCGGGATTCGGGGCATGACCAACATGTCACCCAACCCATGCACTGTCGGGTTTCAGACACGTCGAGGCCAAATATGAGACCGATGTGTTGGACTTTACAATGAATCGCCCTTTCCGGAGGATGCGGCCACACGTGTCGTGTGTAAGCCAATGTGGGAACACCAGCCAATTCTATTTAGTCCGGATGCAAGAGCCCGGAACTGTGTAGCACACTATTTGGGAAACAACTCGCTTGCACGCAGGAACCTAGTACTGGCAAAAGTTGCCAATTTTGGGGGACCCCGTGTTTAACATCATCCACTGTACTCGTTTCAGGTGACTTGGGCGAACCAGTCTCATGCGGTGCCGCTGGCGTGGCCTTGCACATGTCATTCACTATCTTACTACTACCAGTTGCATCTTGACATTCCAGGACGGCGAGCCCGGATTCATTCGGGGTACTTTCGTGCTGGAACAGACCTCAGATTGATATGGCTTGTGTGCGGTATTGCTGCATCTGCCCGAGTTGTCGCACCATAGAAGGGCTGCGACTCCCGGAGAAAAAATGCTCGGCACCTTCAACTTTAGTAATCGCTCCTAAGACCTGCAATTGATGGTTTTTGGCTCCTAGGTTCAGACAGCACTCTCGCTGCTCGTGGGCCTCTGTATCGCCGTACGGCCGTCCCTTTCTTTATCTCGACCTTATTTCAGGCGATCGGGAAAGACAGGATCACATGGAAGTGCTTCACACGCCGACTTGCTGCGACCAAGTGTTGTGAAAAGTTGTGAAGTCAAGATGTAATGTGTCGCAGCAAGGGCTTCGGGTCCATGCTCGTGCGGCAGGCTTCATCCTCTCTGGCGCCCAAGATTGCGAAGATGCCTTAACATGAAGGCCCGGTTTGCTGCGTGGCCTGCCAGTCTGCACCAGCCGGTTGTTCAATTTTTTCGGAGACTGAGCTTAAGACACCTTCTGGTCCAAGGATGTCCAAGGGTTCCCTGAAGCAGCTGACATGAAGCCCTCACTCACTTCTGACCCCTTTCTTGTCTGTGCCTCTGCCGGCCTCAAACCGAGCTGTTCTGTTGCTCTACCCTTGCGGCATCTTGGGATATCTCGGAACTGTATGGATGGTACGGTGGCAGGAGAGAAGCTTGATCATGTGCCGCGGAAGCATGCATGCATGCGGGCGAAGGTTGTGGTGTGGCAGCTGCCGGTCATGCCCTTGGCGAGATGCAAGTGTCTGAACTGTTCCACGACGGCCGCACCTGTTGCTGAACCACTTTGATTTGCCAGGTGTCGGTTTGCCTTTGCTTGAGCAAACTGCTGCTAGTTTATGCGCTCGGTCGTCTAGATGCAGGCTGGGACGTTCAAAGGTTCCTTTGTGCCATGCCTTGCTGCATGTCAGGCGCAAGGTTGCTCACTGGACAGTCATTTGTAGCATCATTGATACCTGGCAAACCCGGAGAACAAAGGGTGTCGTTCCGCCGCAGCAGATTTCCTCGCAAACACGCCATCGGCATCCAACACTCCTTGCTGTTCGCACTGAGCCGCTGGAAATGCAACAACACAGTCACCGACCTTGGCATTGCCTACCCAAAAGGCCCTTGTCACCTGCAGCACGCTAGCCGCTACAAGCCAAGGATTCGGTCATGCAGCCCTGTGATCCGTCATCCGCCTTCTTTGGCTTCATGGGCGTGACCTCGGCGTCTCCAGCCAAGACCACGTTTACACATGCTTAAAGGCGACTTGAGCTGCACCAGCTGTCCTGCCACGATCGAGCTAAGGCTTGTTTTTGCCAACCTTGGCGTGCTTGGGCTCTACTTAGCTCAGCTTAGCTCACGTGATTTTTCTGCGCTCTCTCTCTCTCTCTCTCTCTCTCTCTCTCTCTCTCTCGCTCTTCCGTCGGAACGGCCGGTGGATTTTTGCTTGCGCCGGTGACTGATTGAGGCAGCTTACGGAACAGCGAAGTCAGGTGTGGGAATTGCATCGATGGGAGTTATGCGGCCTGACATGATCATGCGGCTTGGCCAGCATGTGGTCTTCAAGCGTCTCAGATGGCAGTTCTTGAACGATGGTGGCGAGCTGCTGTCCAGGAAGTCGATCATCCCAGTAGTCATGGCCGGAGTTCTGGGCATTTATGGCCTTATCACAGCTGCAGGGCGCTCGGTGTTGCAGAGATGACATGAGAATCTCGTGCCCTGTGGCACTTTTCGACAGTGGGACATATTTCGCAATTGCAGTAACAGATGCTGCCGATAAATCTGCAAAGAAGCATGGCACATCGGCACGCACAGGTTATCATCAACGGAAAGATGGATGCAGCTAATTACTCAGCCTACTCAGGCTGCTCGGCTACACAGTGCTACGCATTGCTTCACTATTTCACTATACTTGTCACCAGAGCACTTGCTGACAGCGCAATTCCCAGTACTAAGCCCGAAGCTGTCGGAGGGACCAGTGATCGTGGAAGCACCTTGCAGTGGAGGGAATGCCCCCAGGCTACGCGCATCTTGGAGCTGGTCTGACTGTGGGAATGAGCCTCCTAGCAGCGATAGCAACGTTGTGGTCTGACTGCCGACTACCTCCCCGCACTTCAGCTGCCCCTCGAGCTGTCCTTTGCTGAGGCTGTGGTAGAAAACCATGTAGAAGTGCAAAGTTTAAAGCTCTGTCAGGGAAATGGCCCAAACACGACGCTTGGGTCCCGGAGCCTTCCGAGCAGATGTCGCGAGGCTCTTTGGCTGCTGGCTTGGCCATTGGTATTGTTGGAGATGCGGGCGTGGCTCGGACGACGTGCATATAGGGGCAGCGACTGCTTCTGAAGTCATTGTGGTACGTCGTGATGAAGATGAGGATGACTAAACAACAGGATCTTAGAGGTTCTGGTTTACGAGCGCATGCCCTCATCAGATTCCGTGAGGTCCGCGCGAATGCCCAGCAACCACGTTTGTTCGTGGGCATGCCCCTCGAATTCTTAAGAGTGTACATACCATGTCAAAGACAAAACGTTCTTCGTAAGCAAACTTCGCCGGTTGGCCTGAGGATTCTCATCTTGATTTTTGCCGAAGCCTTGGGTCTCTACGGCCTCATTGTTGGCCTGGTCGCTCGACTTGGTATGAGCGACCTGCGAAACTCGATAATCTAGCATTCAAGAAGCGACTTCAAGAGACGGATGTGCTCGTCTCGAACGGTCTTTGCATGCCGATCCCTTGGAGATCAGTGGAGTGCACCTTCTTGGCAGGTAGTTGCGTCCACCGCAGAAGGCAAAGGCAAGGGGCTTTGTGACCCAGCAGCAACTCAGCTACGGTCGCACTGTTCCATTTAGCACGCATACAGTAGGGAACTGTTGGCGCGGGTAACATATGTGAGTGGTGGTGTTGGAAGTAGGCAAGTTGAGACATTGCCTGGAAGTAGCTTCGACGTGCTGCGGTGGTTCTACACTCTACACGTTGCCATGTTTTTTCCACATGCCCCGGCCAAGAGTGTATTGAACAGATGCTGCAGACATGCCAACAGATGTGCCCTACTCCAGAAACAGTTGTTGGTGCAGTGTTGCACAAGCCGGTTGATGCGCGCAACGTTCGAGTTCACCGCGTTTCTGAGTTGAGGAAGTTGATCGATGTTCCTGTGTTATCTGCCTCTTGGCGCCAACCCAATGTGATGAAGACGTCTCTCCAACAACGCATCGAGACAGGATCATTATGACCCCGGGACACAGTCGTCTTGTCAAGCACGAAACTGTTCATGCCGTAATTTTCATACTCCACATTTCCAGGTGCCCATCGAAATCAAGTGACTCTGAACAGAGCATATCTGTAAAAGAAGCCGCCCGACTTGCGCCGAACCTCTGAAACTGCAACACAAGAATGCACAGGTAGTGCGATGCCTAGGGCATGCGGGCTGCCAGTTCAACGCTCCAGCTGTCCCACCTTGCAGGCACGCCATATGCCTGAAGCATCTGAGCAGCTTGCGCTGCGGGTTGCTGGTTGGTGGTGCTCGCTGCTGCCGCATCGTGACGGACCGGTAGGTTAGCGACCGGTAGTGCTTACAATGCGAGGTTTGATTGCACCAGCTTCGGTGGGCAGTGTCACACAAACACTGAAAGAGATCAGCAAGAGCCTGGCTAGGTACAGATCAAGGCCAGCAAAGGCAGTGTCCGCTGTGCACGGGTGAGCTAAAGACTGGTCCTGTGCAATCGTGACTAGTGGTTTTTGCTGTAGATAGGTGTCGTGCAAAGGACAATCAGTCCGCAACATTTTGTTTCCCAATGTTCCTCGTGCGCCCGACGATGTGTTGTAGTCATTTCGCAGCAGAAACGGGGCGAAAGCGGTCTGAGTGCATCCGTCACGAAGAAAATCAAAGCGTCAAAGTGCCCCCTGCACGTAGTCATGGTGCTCTAGTCGACACTAGCACTACACCCCAAAGGGACAAAAAGAGTCCATTGCCCTGATGCAGGCACTGTGCGTGTGTTTGGCCAAGCCAGCTTGCCTCTGGACCTCATCTCAGACAAACTGGGCGGGTGGGAAAATCTCGGGCTGATCAGCAGAACTTCACCTTTGCGGACTAGCAAAGCATGGTACTTGTGTCTCTTCCAGGCTCCGTAGCGGCGAAAGGCCCTCACTGAACTGACTAATACTGGTATTGGGCCAGAGGCATCATGATGCAGAACCGCATGCTCAAAGCTCTTCCCTGATATTGTGTATCGAAGGAGGACAGAAGGATTGGCGAGATGGGCGTAAGATGAAGCATCTGGGGGACCACGGCCAGAGAAGATAGAGGAACCACAGTCGGTCTTGCTCCTGCAAGCGACACGATGCTTCTGTGAGAGCCAAATGCTGTCACCAAGTCATTTTTCGAGTTTCCCGAGCTCTCACGCATCGACACAACACGGGCGACTCAACATCTGATTGTCATATGAGCAGGTCGCACAACATGCGCCGTTTCAACTTGTTCGGAGCCGTTTGCATCAGTGATGTCATAAGGTGGGTGTCAGCAGCGCCCTATTCTTCAACAGGAGGCAGGGTTGCCTGGATTCTCTTGTGCACACAGGCAGTTCGCTTTGCAAACAGGGGAAGTGCTCTTCTGCCCAAGTTCCCAAACCCGGCTCTGAACGCTTGGGCTGTCGAGCAGGTACTCCTTGCAGCAGTGGTGCAGCTTGATGGTCGTCCGGCTGTGGTTGAACTTTGCTGACCATTCAATCAAGTGTCGTCTCATGCGTCACGGCAAAGTCGTTGCATGTTCCGTTACATGTGATGCAGCACCTGACATCGCCACGGACGGGCATTACTTATCGACGCAACTGATGATGCATTCTATCAGTTCATCACGGATCAGACCTTGACGCCAGGCTGTGTCCCTTGGTCTCATCACGTTTTACTACGTCAAGGCCAAGGCTGCATCCCAGCTGCTCTGCATGCTACGGAATCTTTGGGGCCCGAATAGCTGCATAGCCGTGAAAAGACAGTCTTTGCAATAAGCCGAGGGGCAGCTGCTGGCCACTGCCAAGCTTGTGGTGGTAATTTTCACGAGCCTGCCTTTCGGCTCTTGCAGCGGCCGATGCTCCAACAGCACACAGGATTAACGGCTCGACCAAATCCGTCTTATCCCACATTGTTTGTTTAGAGTTTGTGAAGCTTGCCATGCTGGAGAGCGGAGTGCGTCTGTCACAGCTCTTCTTTGAAGAAGGCCTCCTGACTGAAATCTGTCGCATAGAGTCACGCTAACAAGGGACGCATTTGGAATACATTGGAATACATTTGGCAGTTGTTCAGAGAACGGTCGTTGGATTGTCAGAGCCTGGCATGACTCGCAATTTGAGATCCCTGCTGTTTTGCGAGGCAAGCTAGATGTGAGCAATCGCCTCGATGATGGGTTTCGTGAAGCAGGTGCTGATATCGACCCGCTTGCACCTGGCGTTGAATGCCTGCTCGTAGACAGGAATGAGGACAAGGCTTTGCAGCAATTTGTCGAGCGATGCCGGAAGAAACTCCGGAAGGCAAAGGACGAGGCGGCACAAGCCATGGTACTGGCACTGCTGGTGTCAGATGCATGCGGTCGCTCGGGTGTTCATGCATCTGATCTGCAGGCCAGGCATGCTGAGCTAGTCGCCGGCCAACGCCGGACAACTGGGGTCCTGTTGCTGGGAGATCTTTTGGGCGACGTTGCAGCTTCCCCAGCTCGGAATTCTCGAAGCCGCACTGGCGCTGCATTGAGTGAGCGGGCCATTCTCTTCAAAGCCGGAGCAGATTGGCTTGGGACTTTCGGCTGCACCCTGCAACGTCAGCAGAACGCAATGTACAACGTGGTCAGCATCAGTCAGATGCCCTGCGTCGTCGACCTTTTGTTTGACCCTGGGGCCCTCTATGAAGACCCTTCCACACGGGCTCAGGAGCGTCTTGTACTGGAGGGATAGCATCAGTGATTAATTTTAACGCTACGCCGCCCGCCTCGGCTCTGTAGTGGCAGGGCGAGGGTCCCGGCTTATTGTATACCTTCTGGTCACCCTAAACCCTAAACCCTAAACCCTAAACCCAAACCCTAAACCCTAAACCCTAAACCCTAAACCAGACAGGCAGTGGATTGACGCAAAAGCCAAAGCGGGGGCGAGGAAGACGAAACGAGGGCGGGGAGAAGAAGTGGGAGGGCGGTGCGAGGGGAGAGGCCAGGAAAGGAGGGAACGAGGGTGGGGAGAAGAAGTGGGAGGGTGGTGCGAGGGGAGAGGCCAGGAAAGGAGGGGAAAGGGAGGGGGGGGGGGTGGGGAGGGGGGTGGAAGAAAAAAAAGAGGGGGGGAGGAGGCCTGGGAGGGGGCGGGTAGGCCCGCAAATCAGAGAAAATGAGGGGAGGCCGGGCAAGGGGGTGGCAAACGAGCGCAAAAACAGGGTGTCACCAATCATTTGGGCTGCAGGAGGATTAGGTGGAGGGTACCTGAGGTAACCACCAAAACGCCTGGGCCTGTGGCCTCGGCGGATTGGTTTGATCTTGGATCGCTGCCAGCTAAGACACCCCACTGTAGCACTGGTGCTTGTAGACTATCCTGCTTTCGATGTGTGTGTGGGAGACAACCCGTCTCTTCTCAAGGTACCGACGGCTTCTGGTTAGCGTGTGCCACGGGCGATCTTTGAAGGAGGCCATGCCGCCATCTTCCAGGACTGACCTCAGCGGCCAGATGCCGCGGCCTCCTTGGCACGTAGAACCATGGGAACTCGAGATCTCACGTGGTGACCGCACCCTGCAGCCAGACTTCAGCACGTTTTTGGCTTGCATGCCGTGCTGTCCAGGCATCTTAGCACAGGTAAAGCATGAAAAGCTAGGTCACGTGTAGAACTAGCGGTTCGCCAGCTTGATATTCGCGTACAAACTCGTGGAACAGCAACGAGGAATTGGCAGGGGTGGCTTTGGAGAGGTATTTCATGGGCGATGGGCTGGCGTCCGGGTTGCGGTCAAAGAGATGAAGGACAGCTCGCGTGCGCCCAGTGATGCTGACGTTGTGGATTTTTTGCTCGAGATCGCGATGCTGTCTCAACTGAACCACCCGAACATCGTCCGCTTTTGGCGAGGCTCAACCGAGATGCATTCGGGCAGCCGCAGCTTGCTGATGGTCACGGAGTACATCAAGCAAGGCGGTCTCTCCAGGCTCTTGCACGGCCATGGAGGGCCGGCACTGCCAGATCCGCTGACGCTGGGGCAGTCGCTGTCTTTCGCTTTGGATGTTGCCCGCGGCGTGCAGTACCTCCACGGCCAGCGCATTCTTCACTTGGACCTGAAAAGTCCCAACGTCTTGTGCGCTCCAGTCTGGACGGCGAAGTTATGTGACTTCGGCCTGGCGAAGATGCGAGGTGAGGCGACGTACGTGCAATCGACTCTGCAGGGTGTCAGTCCGGTGTGGGCACCGCCTGAAATGTTCGATAACAAGAGCGGAGGCTTAACGGAAAAAGCTGATGTCTACAGCTTCGCTGTGATTTTCTTCGAACTCTTAACGAAGCAAGTGCCTTTCGCAGAAGTAAGCTCTGCCAAGTTGCCAGCAGCCAAAGCCGCGGGCCAGCTCCCTCGCATCCCAAATTCCGTGCCCGCAGACTGCGCCGAGTTAATTTTGCAGTGTTGTGCAGCAAACCTTTTGGGCCGGCCCTCGATGAGTGGGGCCGCAGCCCGGGTCAGGGAGATAGCACAGTCGCACGAGATACAATTGGCAGAGGTCAAGCCACCTGCTGCCTTGCTACGATTCGATGATGACCAAGAGAGACGGGTGCAAGAAGCTGAAGACGCTGCAGCCAAAACTTTGATCGACGTTGACAAGCAGCGGGCGCATCTTCGTATGGACCTATCTGAACTGCACAGACAGATAGAAATCGCAAGGAAGCAAGCTGCAGAATTGGGTGCCCAGAACTCCAGTAGTCCGGGCTCACAAGATGCAGCCACCACTCCCGATGACTCGTGGTGCGAGCCGTTTGTGCAAGAAGTCGCTGGTGCAAAGTTTCGCTGTGCTTTGTGCTCCAAGTTGTTCCGCGGACCTGAGTTTGTCAAGAGGCATCTAGAGGCGAAGCACAGAGACGAAGCAAAACGACTTATTGAGGACAAATACTTTGATTGCGATGTGTCTCGCGAGGATGCTTTGCCAGTGCACCATGCCGTGGGAACTGCTGCAGTCAGCAGAAACGGCCTGGGTTGGGTTTCGCCATGACCATTTACGACCATGTGCCTCAACGGCATCATGCCGCAACATGAGGCTTGCGTGGCCCATCAGCCACGGCGGAGAGCCTGGTCTGACAACGACGTGACGTGACATGGCATGAAGGCATGGCACCTCCGATGCCTCCCGATGTCGCGGAAGCGCAGCATCGCACGACGAGTGACAACCTGGAGTGCTCAGCTTTGGCTGGAAGTGGTCAGAATCGATGTCGAGAATGCTTGTCCTTTGTGTCGCAAGCTGCTGCGAATGACCCGTGGCTTGCACTGCAAGCAACAACTCCGTGGCGAACGGGTGCACACAGCGCATCGCACAGAGAAACATGCGCTGCAATAGCGGGGGGGGGGGGGGGGGGAAGATTGGAAGATCGTCAGGAAGCTCAGCGGGGTCGCTAGCGGTTCGCGATTTTGTGGTATCGTACTCGCATCCAGGTGCAGAGCCATGCCCAAGTCGAATCTGCAGCCGGATGGTCGCGAAGGAGAACCACGGAGATGCCTACATGCCATGTTCTTTCAGTTGCTGGAGCAGGTCGTAGCAGAAGCATTCTGCGGGGGGGGGGGGGGGGGGGGGGCAGGGCGCAGCGAAATTGGTAAATCAGGATTGAAGTCGTGGGCATCTTGCTGGTGTTGGGTTCGATATGCTTCAACTGCGGCAGCCTCAGGGCTATTCCAGCAGATCGGATTTGTGTGCAAAGATCGGAGCTGAGGCCTTGGAGCACTTTTGGTCGAGCGTTTTCTGAAGGGCAGCGGAGAGTTGTACGAACAGAAGGCTGCTTCTGTTGCAAGCTAGCTGTTGAAACAAGAGGATGGTGCCCTTGCGCGCAAAGCCATCAGGCGCAGCTTTTGCTGGGTGAAGTGCTGGTGAACTCCATTGTGGTGTTTGTGGTCTTCTGAGCTTCCATCGGTACAAGGCGTGTGAACTTCGTGCCTTGGATTCTTGAGGTGATTCCGCTTTTCATTTTCGATCAGGAGGCAGATGGGGCAAGTCTGGTGGATTTCGCTGCGATGCTGTAGAGAGTGGTGCCGAAGCAAGGTCTATGCAGCCATATCTCCGTGGCATCGTGGATTCTTTTCCGGCTGGGATGGCCTTCAGCTGAGACCCGCGATCAGGTTCGAGGCCTGTCAGGAAGCGGCCTGAGGCGGTCTTGCAAGCCCTGAGGTCGAGTGCTTCTTTGTGCAGTTCTTTGGATTCCAGCTGGTTGGACAGCGACGATTCTGGTGAAGCCCAAGCCCTTGTGCCACGTCGAAACACTTCGAACTTCGGACTGTCTTTTCTTTGAGGCGCTGCTCCAACCTGCTCAAGACCGTTGCCCAAGCATCGTCATCTGTAAATGGCCTCAGATTCGTTTTGATGGGTTTCTTTGCAGGTTCAGGGTATGCCGTTAGCAGTTCTGAGTCGAATGTTTGCATCGGTGGGTCGGCATGCCAAAGCAGAGCACTCGGAAGTGAGCCACCAATGCTCGCACAGTTGTGGTGGTCACATTGCCCTGGCATGGCAGCCTCAGGACACTAACAGAAGAATCCTTCAGGTCCTGTTAGCTCGTGCCCCTGTCGATCAAATTCGCAAAGTGCAGATGTAAATTCGAGCTCCGAGAGCAGCTTCGGACGGTCTCGAGGGCTGGCAACTAGCCACTAGCCAGTCCCAACATGTGAGGAGCTGCTGATGCAAGCCACATGCCGTCCCTGTTCCGAACATAAAGGTTCTGACCTATGTCTTCTCAGTGGTGCCATTGAGCCGTGGACCATCGACATGGCGGGAGGGGATGAAACTTTCCTGTCTTTGCGCGTTCGGAAGCCTTCTTTGGGTTTTTGGACTTCACGCTTGGCCCCGGCATCTCGTTGCCATTAGTTCCACTCATTTCGCTTCGGGGCTGCTGTTGAACCCGTTGCGTTTTGCTATGTGTCGTCGGCACGGTGACACTGTAACTTGCCCCTGCTCCTGCTGAAGGGCACACATCGTGACCTGGCTGGGGCCACCTCTGACGCCTGAGCCTGTATCCTCTCCCGTTGCCGGAGACTTAGCAAAATGTACTTAGTGGTGAGTTGCGTTGCAAGGTTTTGCTTCCTCGCTTATTCGTTCTTACATGACATGGAGTGGCCTCAGATCGTGCAGCTTTCCAGCCCTTTTGAACAAGAACATGGGGTGTTGGTTTGCGTCAGCTGTCATTCACAACACCAAGGTCCAGGCGCCGAGTCAAGACATGAGTTATGCACATGGTATGACATGGCATGTTGTGCGAATCGCGGTCGGGTTGACTTGAGGTCTTGCTGGCCATCAGCGTGATGCTTGCAGTTGGGAGCCGAGCATGTCTGCAGATCGCATCGGTCCATGGTGATGTTGGCCTCCTGGCTGGAGTTTCTAATGGTAAGTCATCAAGTGTCACGAACGGAAATGGAGAGAGAAAGAGAGGGAGACACAAAACTTTGCTCCCTGAGAGGCCAAGGCATATGCAAACCTTTAGAGTGTGGAGCGGTCGACCTACGAGCAGTGCAGCCCGGCAAGTCTTGCTTCCTTGAGTAGGCTGTCGAAGCAATATACGTGTACTACAACTGTCAGGGGGACTCGATCCGGGTGGTTGTATCCTGTCAGTTTAGCATGGCCTGGCCCTTGCGCAAGACACGCACGAATCGCGAAGTTTGAGAAAGAAGCCTGCAGGCCGAGGCTGACAGAGGGAGACAGAGGCGGACAAAAGGTTTTGTGGATTGTGCCGCTACTCAGACTCTTTATGTGCATTCACATAAAAAGTAGCAGCACAATGGTGGGCGGGGTGGGGGATCAAAATGCACACTTGGGGGCACTGTTTGTTCCCCGGAACGGGCCAAACCGCAATGCTGACGCATCCCTTCCTTTTCCTGGGTACGTGTCCGACCGAACGGGACCTGCGCCTCAACAGCCCCCCTTCCCACCTCTCCTTGTCTCTCTCTTTCACTTTTGCTTGCTCCAAACTCAAAGGGCCCGCCCCTTTATCTCTCTATTTCGTTCTCTCTCTCTCTCTCTCTCTGTCTCTCTTTTTCTCGCGGGGCCTGGGAGGCATGCGAATCCGCGCAGGCCGAACACCCACCCATGTGGTTGGGCTTTGTAGGGAGGTCGTGAAACCCAATCCCGAGTCCGGTGAGGAAAAACTGCGCCAAGTGCAATGTATCCACATCGATCCCCGCTCGTGCTTGCTAGGCGTTTTTGTTTTGTTTGAGGAGGAAGGAAGGAAAGAAGGAAGCATGAGAATGTGCACTTTATGGCACTGAACTGAACAAGTTCAGTGCTGAAACCTGAGCGAAGTCAGGTCCCCTGCAGAGGAAAAGTTCTAACAGTTCTCCTCCGGGAGAGCTGACCCCATATGTCTTGCATCGAGCGTATCACACCCTTTATGCTCTGTCTGCGACAATACAAAATCAATGTTACGTTGTTTTCTGCTAGGCATTAAGCTTTGGCGCAGATCGGGCCGAACGCGACAGCAGGCCAGGGGGCCAATAAATTCCCCGTCACCAGCTCGTCCGGTGACGCTGTGCTGCAGACAGGTCCCAATCGTCGACAAGAAAAACACTGCCGAGGCTGGGATCACCGCTTGATTGGTAAATCCAAACATGCCGGTGCAACAAATTGTTTAACATGCATAGTCGCAGCCCCGATAGGACTTGTGAGACGGCATGAACCCTATTGAAGTCATGCGTTCACTTGTCGCGACCACTTCTCGAAGCATTCGGACCAACCTTAAAGGCAGCTGTTCCGATTGATTCGGGCCAGAAGCCGTTTAAGGGGCATCAAGACAAACATTTGGCTAGCCGCAATCCTTCCGAGCCGCGGATAAACAAAGTACAAGCCGGATGTTAGCATCTCCTCATGGGAGCCTCTTTTGCACCAGCTCTAAGCTGCGAGAAGAGGCCCATTACCCGAACCCATGGATGCCGGTGTGTGTTGACCCTTTATCGAATCCCTCAAACCCACCGGCCATCCAGACCAAACCAAGAAAGCGGGGCAACCCGTGCAAACCTCGCCTAGAACCACATAATTCCGTTCATGACTCTTCATCTTTCGTGCCGAATGTAACTCATGGGCTAGCAGGTTGCAGTTTTCCCGTTCAAATCATTTTACCAGCTTCCTGTATCTAGCTTTTTCACAATGTCTCCTCAACTTGTTACGACTTTGCAGGGCCGCACATGGTCAACAAAAACCCCAGAAGCCTGTGCCTGCAAGAATCTAAATGGTAATTGTGGATTCCGCTGACGCGTAGCTGGAGTCTTGGGTTGAAGACAGCATCCAAACACATCGACGAGGACTCCAGGCTGAAGCTCCAAAACTTTCCGCCCGATCCCCGAGAGATACAGCCATGGAACACAAGGGCGATCGGGAGCAGTCAGGACAAACAAGGACGGGAACTGGCACTGGTCCCTATCCCACCAACCGTATTCAACTGTATTATTCCGTATATGCATTAGTGTGTTTTGGAGATGCATCCGTTTCAGGCATAGCAGCGCATTGGAGATGAAGCAGGTGGAGGTCCATCCGAAATCAATTCTTTTCCGGCAATGTCATTGTTTCAGCCGCTTCATGTCGACAGAGACGTGCACATTGTGCTTGACTCACTTGGGGACGGGCACTGGTCACGGTCAATGTTGCGTTTAGGGAGCTTGACAGGTGGACTGGAAGCTGGATCATGCGTACCAGATGCAGGCGATACCGTGGGTGGGAGTCGGCATGTTGTGGAGCTGTCCAGAAAAGGAGTTCCCATTTCGAGATGTGGTAAACATCAGAGGTTTCCACCGTCGGGCATGTTCAGCTTGCATCGGATACTAACAGCTTCTCCCGCAGATTCCTTCGAGACAGGTGGCTCCACGTCAACGATCGAGGCAAACCAGCATTGAGGATGGGGGAATGGAAACAGCTTCATCCGCCGATAGCGTTCTACTCCCTGCGAAAGCTAGCTAATTTTTGGTTTACGAGCAGGCGCCCAGCTTGTTAACGTTTTACCTCAGCAGCATGTTCCTTTGGCGGTTCACGTCCTTGCCTTTGAGCCTTTGCATTTTCATGAGAACGCTACATGAGTGAATTGGTTCATTGTTCTGTTGTTTAGGTGCAAAAGCAACAGGCTCTACGCCCAGTTTTCTGCGCACGGACACGAGTCAGTTGTGTGCTGCCGAGCTAGGGCGCGCATGTTTTCTGTCTTGCTCTCGCAAGCAGTTTCCTCGAGTCAGGGGAAGGCTCCTGAATCACAGGGGGCCCAGCCCAGAGACTTACAGCCTCGTTTCAACTCATTGCGAAAGACTCTGCGCGACACCAGCAGCAGCCGCGTACGGTGCGAGCATGTTTGCCGTTCAGCAATTCTGTTTTGCCGTCGCCGTGGGCTCAGTCCATGAACGCTCAGCACTTTTTAGCTGATCGAGCAGCACGAGCAGGGAGCCCTGGCAGACAGCTTCAAGCGTTTGCACATGGATGTTGAGTCCGGCGTTCGAGTACTGGCAGAGCGGCCTGCCGACGACTTCGAACCCACCGATGAGGAAGTGAAAAACTACGCAGAGTGGCTAGGGTTGGATCCCAAGGAAGACACGGACTTGATGTACCTGGCCAAGGAGGGATTGAAGGCCCCTCTGAAAGATGGCTGGAAGCCGTGCACCAACTCAGACAACGAGATTTTCTACTTCAACTTCATGACAGGTCAGACCTCTTGGACTCATCCAGCTGATGAGGCTTACAGGAGCATGGTTCAGGAAAAGAAGCGGGCGCGAGGACAAGCAGTGGGCGTGCCCGTTGCCTCTCGGCGGAAGCTTCTAATGCCTCTTTTCATACAAACATAAGTTGTTTTCGCCATGCTGTTGTCCAAACATCAAGTGAGCAAGGTGCACGCTCCTTACAGTGGAGTCGGTCACATTCCCATAGAGGGGCAGGCTGCGGGCTTTTGTGGTCTGGCTCGGCGGATATTGTTTTGCTGCCGTCGGAGAGACGCACATCCTCATACCCAGTGAGTGCCGATGAGTCACCGCATTGCGGAGATGCGAGAGGTTCGGGTTTTGCACTTCCACCCAGGCGATTTGCATGTTATGTTGAGAAGCTGCTGGTAGCATGTTTACTCTATTTACACTAGATCCCAGTCCTGCTGTCAATCGTAGGGTGGGAGGGTGGTCACTCAGGTGTTTATGCTGCACCTTTTCTTTCTGTAAGTTTTCTCGCTGAGCGACGGAAAATTGTAAACACACTTGCTGAACATCTTGAGAATCAGTGGCACCGGCATCAGCTTTAACAGAATTCACAATCGATGTTGTGTTGTTATCATCGGGCTTACGACGACGTGGCTAGGCATCGTAGGTAGTTAAGATCTGCATGTCAGCAGTCACTGCTTGCTGGCAGTCGAGTTGTTCAAAGACATTCCGTGTGCAATGGCCAAATTGCAAAACAAGGAGCTTGCGAAAATGACAGCCTCGGCGGGTGGTTACATCTTGACATCATCACTCCGAAGGTTGCAGCCTTGCCGCACAGCAAAAACCAACCATCGGAGCTACCGTTTGCATGTCATTGGCTCAAGGAGTCGATAGAGCTTCGTGGTACAGGTTTAACATAGTAGGCAAACTTGGAGCGAAGCCAGTCACAGCCTCGCGATCAAGCTATGAGCAAACACCCTCGTAATTACTTCGGAAGGCATATTTCAGGCAGCATGGTTAACGGAGTGGGGACCTCAGTGTCTGCAACTTTGTTACTCGAACTTGCGGGTGCGTAGAGAGACAGCAGCTGATCGCCGTCGCACACATTTGGCCCAGATCGTTTCGCTTTTCATCCTCAACCGTGCAGTCCTTGGTGGCATGTCCAGTGCTTCAAGAATATTTCAGATGTTTTCTTGGCTGCTCAGGCAACGGATCCCTGATTTACAGTCACGAGAGAGAGGCCTGGCCTGGTCTTATAGACTCAGGGATATGCCAGGTTGATCAACGTAGCAACTTGTGTTGCGCTTGCGTCCTGATTGGCTTGTTGCAGTCTCTGTGCATGTTTGCGATGAGATGCCAGTCTCTTTCCAATGCATTCGAAATATCAGCGGCGATGGGGCTTGACGGACCTGCAATATGGCATAAGCAGCTGCAGGGTGCCGCTGCACTGTCGTCCAATGACAAGATCCGCCTGTCATCTACGTTTCATGGTCCAAAGCTCAATTTCGCTTTGTCATTGTCCTGACAGTCTGTTTTCGAACAAATCCTGAGCTCGAATTGAATCTCAGTCGAATGCAGAAGACTTTGACGCATGATTCGCTGATGATTCACCCAAGTCCCCCGTTCGGTTCGAAGATGTACTTATCCACGGTCTGAGGCATCAGCGCTATTGCAGCGCAGATATCACCTGTGAAGCGAAGTGCAGGCCGAGGGCTGCACACGGCTTGCTCCGCTTGCTTGGCTTTCTCTTGCTAGGGATCACAAGCGAGCCACGCCGGAGCCTTTCTTTCGACAGGACGCCTTGGCTTCCTGCAGCCAACTGGCATCAAGACGCTAGATGCTGACACGTTCCTTGCTCAAGGAGCCCGTGGAACATGCTGGGGAATGCAAGGGACAACAGCCATGCCCAGGTTTCGACTGCAATGTTTCCACACGGCGACTGGCGTGAAGATCTTCTGTGTCCTCCTCCCGCCGTGATTCTCAGAAAATGCAGTATCTTCAGCTTCACGAAATGTCATCACAACCGTGCTGCCAGCGCCAGGCCATACTTTGAAGTCGACCCGTTGCTCCGACAGGACGGCTTTCGCACCTGCGGTTTTACTGTTGTTTCGTGATTCCGTGCGTGGTGGCATTCCCCTTCCCTATGATTTCCTGGCAAGCCCGATCGTAAGACCGGGTCAACCTTAACCCTTTGGCGAAACCTTTGCTGAGCTAGGTCTACGGCCTGTACAGCGACTACGTGTGCCTCGGCAGTACTTTGCGTCGCAAGTTCCCAGATAACGACATGTCCAGTTCCATGGAGACCACCGCCCTGTATCAGTCGGCCAGCATGCTTGACAGTCACTGCATACCTGAGGAAGGGACTCCTTACCTCTTCAGAAAGCGAGTCTAACTCTGATAAACAGAAAGATTCAGTAGGACTAAGTCGCCGAGCTTCCATGATGGTGGGCATTTGTTTGGCGACATGGACCTGACAAACCATGCTGCTTTGCCAGCCCGTCAACATAAAAGTGTGTGCAACCGGCTGGAATGTCCTTTGCTGTCACCGAGGTTGAAAAATCCTTTCTATGAGCTGGACATGTGTTAGCCTCAGCTGCATGAAAATCAGCCTTTCTCATGCTGTGCTGTGCAAGCATGCTTTGGTTTGTTGCAACCACTGTCAGCAAAGCTGCTGATGCGGCTGCAATTCAACATCGTGGAGCTCGCAGTCACCCGACTTTCTCAATCGTTTGAGGCCCATTCGCTTCGAACTGTTCGAAAAAGAGGTGCAGCGAGTCCTAGCCGAGTTCCAGCCCAGGCACGCTGGGCTCGGTCGTTGTCAATGGTTGTCATCGTTTTTGCTCGCCGATTTTAGCTTTGCAATTTTGTTGAGCACAAGAAGGTTTGGCAGTGTGGGATTGAAGGGAGGCAGGGGTGGCTTGCATTAGACTTTAGAAGCCATGCCGTGGTAGTGCTTGGCTACAAAGCATGTGCGCGCAAGTCGTCCCCCTTAGACTTGGCCGAACAGAACGTGAAATTGCTTGGTCTGTGAAAGACCGTGCTTTAGCAATTTGCAGCCGCAGGGTTTCCGGAGCCAGGTGACTGGGTGATCATGAGCGAGAGCTTTGTGGAGTTCGCCGTGAGGACGCAATTTCATGGTATGAAGATGCCTCTCGAGCGTGAACACTCGCTGGGACAGGACGGAGGAATGGTGAGCCGGTCTGCCAAGATCACTCGGTGAAGGTCGTCGCTGCTCTAAGACTCCCATCACATGCGTCGGGGAGCTCCTCTCTCAGTTTCCCCTTCGTCTCACAGCGCCAGAGAGTGTCGCTGTCGAAGATTCAGACAGCTGGCGGTGTGACTGGGGCTTGACGCCTCGATCCTGCAAGAGGAAAGTGGGGACGTTCTTTATAGTGCTTGAATGCTTGCACATCCTCGGTTTAGAAGCATTTCGATGGTCCTGGTCTTCTCAAACTTCGAGAAGGTCTGCAAAGCCTGAACCAGGGTTTTTGGTAACTTGCGGCATATTTGGTGGCTCGCAAGCTGCAAACGAAGGGCTTCCAGGGGGAGAAGGGCCCAGGGGCCCATGGCCAAAGCAGGCGTGCTGCACAGTACACGGTAAGTGCCTCTTCAACATCCCCCCGCAGAGCCTGAGAGACATCACTTTGTCGGTTTTGCCAGGGCAGCGATGGTCGAGACGATGCGATCTTGGGAGGCCAAGAAGATGCGTAGTCCCGGCGCTCAGACTCTGCGCGACAAGCTGCAAATGTCCGGCGTGGACTTTCTGTATTCCAGGCGAGCCGGCAAAACATTGGAGCCCCAATCTCCAGACCAGCGTGGATGGACATTCCGGAGGAGTTCGGCCAGAGCGGCCGGAGATGACGAGGAAGCCTGCGGTGCGGCTGCTTCCATTCACGTGGACAGTGGAGCATGCGGAGCCATGTTGTGCAAGGATCCTCAGCTCCTCACGCGCAGGCCGAATGCACTGGCATCGGAACCAGTTCGCTTTGGCCTCAGAGGCTTAGTTCCCTCTGACTAAAGCAACTGCGAGCTGGGGTGCTGGCCGCTAGATGCCGCCAGCATCAGGAAGTTGATTGGGTGTTCTCGTTATTCGCAGACAGCTCTGGCATTCGTTCAGGTGCCATTGCCATGCCGGCCGCCGAAGCAACCTCAGCACATTGCAGCGGGCTAGTTTGGGGGTTTGACACTGGCAGCCTGTGAGCAGGTGGAGTTTATGAGCATGTTGCTCGAGTTATCGTCTTGAGCATTTGAATGCATCTGAGAAAATCAAGGAGTCTTGATCAGCCGGAAGAGTTTATGCCGCCAGAGCATCGACAGCACCTGATATACCTTGCGTGGGCCTTGGCATGACAAGACCAGACGACGAATTCTGCCTGCACAGTCGCTGTGTTTGAGGCGCTTTACAGAGACAAAGTGGACCAGCACCAAGCAGCGATGGCCAAGCCAAAGAGCCCAGAAGGGCGCGCCGACAGCTCAAGAAGCCCTCTGCGACAGCGGAGAGAGAGGGCCGAGAGGAAGTCAGAGGCTGTGATGAGATGGGGAGGGTATATCAGCAACAATGCCCACAAAGCATGTACTCAAAGGTTGTGCAAACTGCGCAGACGTAGACGCTTTTTGCGCAAAGGCTCGGACCCCATCGCCAGCTGAAGAGGTGCCCTGCTCGGATGCAACGCGGCTACGGTCCAGCATCGTCCCTGCACAGAGACGGATCAGCTCACGTTCCGAGCCTATGCCGAACAACGAATCATTTATCGATCAACGGGTGCGGAGTTTTCGATCATGAAGACTTAAGATGCGCCACAACCTTGCCCTGCAGGCCGAGGCTGATGTCCATCCGTCCAGTGGTTTCGCTGCCACCACAGGAGGACGTGTCGCCATGATTAACTATGCAGGCTAATGCTTGGCATTGAGCTTGCCATTGTTCATAGCCGGTTGCCAGAACCAAACGCGCCTGTTCTTTGCGAATCCAATTGTTGTGGAAGCTCTGGTGATGCTACTGCACAGGATCACGCAGTGATTGCTTGTACCCAAATGTTTGTTCGGTGGAAGAGTCACCGCCAGGCATGTTCGATCACTCTGGCAAACCCAGCTTCGAGCAAAGGCCCTCTTCCGAAGACGATGTTTGAAGATCATAACACTTGCGGGGCCTTCTTGTCTGTCGATGGAAGAAATGCCAGACCATCTACGTGCTGCCAAGCTCCTGAATGGCTTGTCAGGCGGCCGCACACCGCAGCAGCGCATACTGCGACAGTACCAAGCCTGGTCAGCGTTGCTTTTGTCTTTCGGTCGAGCGTGTGCGCAGTGCAGATCAGTGCAGTAAATATGGTTCAATCCACTTGGTCTGCATCGCGGCTGTAGGATTGCCATAGTATCAATTGGTGGTATTGAAGCTGTACATCGTAGTCAATCGTAGTCGCAACGATGTGGATTGACTTGCCATGGCATGCGGGGCTGCAGGTTAAAACGACTTCCTCAAGCGGTCTCGGCTACCTGGATGAACACACAGAGGCTTGGTGGGCGCTAGTGGGCAACCGTTGGGGGCACGAAACAACCGACTTATGAACCAACTTCATCTTGCACCCGGCTGCCGCAATGTATGCTTTGTGATCTTCATGAATCATAGGTGAATTGAAGCTTTAAGCAGCACCACTGCCAAACACATTGATTGCAGTAAAGCCTGCAGTTACTTTTGTCACGGTTCACTTTGACACAGAACCTGTTCCAACGCCTTATTTTCGAGGTCGGAGGAAAAGATAAGAATCAGAGAGGAACTCCATGGCATTGATAGCAACACTATCACTATCAGCAGCAATAGCCAGGAACAGCCTTTCAGCTGTATTTTGCATGACGGTGTTACGTTTTGCGTCGTGTCATGATATACCTGAACATCCTCGCTGTAGTTACATGCAATGACGGCTTGGATGCACTGTAGATCAAGATAATAAATGATGCAACGCCTTCAGTTGGGCATAGGTTGTATTCACGGACGGGGCAAAGCGTAGTTTGCCTAGGGTTTGTTTATCGTCGTGCCACGTGTGTTCTGTAACAGGCCTTTTGGTTTGCTAGCGGGTTCAGTTGCAATGGCGCGTTTTTGGGGGGTCACACTGCTTGCTGAGGCCGGGACTTGTCCTGCATGCTACGGAAAGTGCTTGAAATGCTGCTGTTTGCAGGTGTTCGCGGTAGTGGCATTGCGTGCCTACGCTTTCTCAACTTAGCATAGAAAGGACTCCGGAAGACAGAACGCGCTATGCGCGTTCCGTAGCAGCATGTGCAGCGTTTCTGCTTGTTTTCTGGGGTGGGGGGTGGGGGGGGGTGTAATTTCCCCATGTCGTCTCTTTCACCTGGCTCCGCGCTGCTTGCTCTTTGGGGTGGGGTGGGGGGTGGGGTGGGGAGTGTTTAATGATGTCCTGTTTCACAGTAAACACCTCTAGAGAACAGGAGAAACACGTTGAAACTTGCAACAGGAACACCCGTTTTGGGTTGACATCGTCTGAAGCTCAAAAACGTGGCCTGCATGGTACATTCCTGACATCCTGAAGCCATGTTTTTTCGTATCATGCGCTGTGCGCTTTTTGTGCTTTTCGTCTTTGCTATTTTCGGTGCTGTGCTTTGCTTGCTCTTTGGGGTGGGGGGGTCACGGCACACGACCTAGTCATTTTGAGCGTCATCACTACATACTATACATCAGAACAACTACTAGACAAAACACCTTACCAATAAAGGTTTGTCCCCAGTACATAAAAACACGCAACCCCGAACAATAACAACCCCAAACCACCCCCGAAACTGAATCCGCAGGGTTTGGTTTCGATACTCGGAGAACCGAATCAAATATCGAAAAGTCAACTTCATGTTTTTTTTTGTGTGTGTGTGTATTTGACGTTTGGGGTGTTTCAGCCGTTTTCGATCTTTTTAGGTTTTCAGGCTTTCCATATGAAAGCTCACACCCCGCCTACGACCAAGCTAATGCGGACCTAGGCGAGGTCTTCGGCCAGGGTACAGGCAGGGGTAGGCCCGGGTAGTCTTAGCTGGCCTGGGACTGGGCTCGAGGTAGGCCTAGCGAGGGCTCAAACCAGGCCGTTGTAGGCCTAGGGCCTAAGCTGCTCCAGGCGTAAGTGTCGAAGCAAGTCTGTCTTACGTCGGCAGTAGCCGTACTAGTGCAGTACTGTCACTAGTCGGGGCAGTCGTTTTCAGCAGCAGAGTCGAGCTTGTAAGCAGTTCTGCCAAGCGCCGACTTTTGCTGAATTTCAACACATGTAGGGTTCCGCCCACAAGTAGAGGTGTTTTGGCCGCGGTTAGGCGAACTCTTCAAGTGTGCGATGTTAACGTGGTCTTGACTAATTGGGCTCTTCCAACAGCAGTAGCCAATACATGTGGAATTTTGGTTTGTTATTCCGGCCTTTGGAGCGGCCCAACTGCACATTTCAAAATGTCTGTTCGATCTAGTGTTTTCTCAAGCACCCTTTGGCATACTTTGGCTGACTGTCGCCGACTTGCAAATTGCAGTCAAATTGCAATGATTTGGCATCCCCCAAGCACTTACAACGAACGAAGCCGGTGGCATTTTGGGGTAAAGTTTTCGGGTTTGGGTAGCCCCGAATGGCATTTTGAGCAATTTGTGTGTGTCCGCACGCACCAAACATTGACCTAGACAGGCATGTCGGCCTTTTTTTCGGGCTTGGGGAGCCAACCAAGAACCAAACTCCAATGATGTTTGGTGATTTCGAGCGTATTCAGAACACCTGAAATGAATGGTTCTGGTTGGGGAAACCCGCCTTCTGCGGTGTTTTTGGATTTTTCACGTTTTCGATAGATTACGAGATTTAGACTTTTGGCCTTTTCGCCTCCGACTTTTTCGCAGCTTTTCTTAAATGCTCGATTCTGTTGGACGTTTTGCTTTCCGGCTTTTCGCGTGCCCTGCGGCATTCTCCACCTATCCGGGCGCACTCGCCACTGGGAATAAGAAGACAATAAAATAGTAGCGGCATGCAGGGATAATGATTTTTATACAGGGTTATTATACAAGCCGATGTCTTGTAGCTCAGTCGGTGTCATAACACAGCGTAGTCTAGTGAAAGATTTGTATATAGTTCCAATACAGAACAGGCGACCATTGAAAAGATAGACACATATACGCCAGGTGGGGTACGGAAATGCAGCATAGTCGCATCACGCTTCTGTGTACTCATGCACAGGCAGTGGAGCACACTGAAGTCGACATTTGCTTATGTTTGCTTTGAAACTGTCAGGCATTCGTAACTTTATTCAACTGGGAATGCCTCAATGATAGTGCAGCACAGCAGTAGCATTGTCACATAGCAAATAACACATAACGAATTACCAATATATCATGGGTTGAGGTACAGTAATAGGTCAGAGTACGAGACTGTGAACCACTGCATAATATGTGTAGCGAACTCTTGTAACGCATTTGTGCTTTCTCATCGTATTATTGTGTGACATGATGTAGTATGCTGAAGTAGAGCAAACTCGGATGAGCATTCGGGTACCATGCCTCCACAGGCGAAAAGGCTTGGTAAGCTCTTCGATGAGTGGGTCTCGAAGCAGGACTTGTCAAGTTATTTCCGATACAGATTCTGTGAACTTCGAGAATTTGTGAGAAGCTGAATCAGGACATTGATGCTGCTTGGGGCCCAGGTTTGGCTTCGCCCAATTTGCCGCAACAACATTGATAACTGATAAACCTCTGTCGCCAAGGCATACGAGAGCGTTGCCTTGCCAAGTCCCCGCGCAGAAGGTCCAACGGTGCAAGTTGTGCTTTCCGCAAGCTTCCTTCTAGATGATTCTTGCAGGACGTCGAGTCAAGGTGGCGACCTCCCAGGCTCAGCAGACTATGTTTGCGCGCTGCAACCCTGCATTGCCAAGAGCGAAGTGCACACAGATCGTTGGTTTATGATCTTCAGGTGAGGAGCCGACGGTTGCACCGCTTCACCAGCAAAGGCTTCGTGATCGTAGCTATTCTTCAATGCTGAAAGTGTTTCGTTTTCAGGAAACTGGCCAAAGGGCTCGTGAGAAATTCTTTCGGTGCTTGTGCATACCTTGTAGAACTCATAGGTCCCACGGGGCATCGTGGGAAGATTGGAAATGAAGTCAGACTTCTGGAAAATCTAAACTTCTTGAAATTTGAGGGGAAAGATGAACAGCCGCCGATTGTGGACAACGTCTGTCAGTGCTGGCTGGCATTTTGCAATAGTCTCAAAGGCAAGCAGAAGAAATTACGCAAGTACAATGTGGAATGGCCAATATTCACCGAAAGAAGTGGCGGGGGCCCAGAGTTCCATCTGTCAACCCCGTATCGGAGGCTTTCAGGTGTGGAGGAAAGGCCCAGGCCAGGGCAAACGCAAAGGGCACGATTTATTGCCCTTCCAACAAAAACATAGTCCGCGACCTACGGGGCCCTGTGTGGAAACGACCTTGGCAATTGAACAATGCCTTGGGGGGCTTCGGCGGGGTGGAAGCATGGGGACCTCAATTGTGCTGTTGCGAGCGCATGTGTTTCTAGGAGGGCAGCGGGTTTTGGTTGACATCCTTCTAGATCTTGATTAGCACAGGAATACTGTTGCACGGCCGGCGCCTCCCTGCAGTGCCCGGGCACGCGAAATGCTGCTGAGGTGCTGACTGAAAAAATGCTTCACTCTTTTCGAGCGGGGCACCGCCAACAACGAGGGCAGTCGGACCATACCTGCGGACTTCCAAAGCCTAGTTGCATACAGCGCGCTCTACTAGCATTGATGCGGCGAACAATAAACACCATTGGTTAGAGCTGCTCTTCGATCTTAAACCTTACACTCACCGAACAATCAATTGTTCATCACACCTTTAACAGCCACGGATCACCGATTTCGAAGACCAACACGGGACACTTAGTGCAGTTGAGGCACTTCCTCGTGTCTTTGTTCGTCCGGAGCCGTTGGTAAGTAGATTTTGACCCCGCAGTGACCCGCCGTTTCGACTTGCTGCAAGGACGAAAAAGGAGTGTTAAAACAAAAAAGAAAAGTGCCTGGTGAAGAGAATGCGGAGAACCACACTGCGTATCTAGGGAATCTAGTGGTGCAGGTATCCAAGTCTTAAGGTGGTGTCCATGGCAGGTCGCAGGCATTCTGGCGGCTCCAATGCGAAGAGCCCGCCGCTCACAAATGCCTGAGCCCTGATGTATGCCTTGCTTCGGATGATGCCACTTGCACCGCCGTGATTTTTGTTTGTGGCCAAGGCCAAACCAGAGGAGGACGAGGTGGTGTCACGTTGAGCATGTAGGGTTGACATTAGTTTATGCGCATGTCGCCGAACAGTTCTGGCTGAATAGTGTTGCTCTGGAGGTCTTCAAGACGAATCGTCGGTCTTCAGACTGTACGAAAATAATGAACCAAGAATCGGGATGCACTTGTCGTCCCAGCAACCGAAGCCGATGCGCAACCCCGCCCTGAACAGGCAAGTTGCCTTGGAGATCATCCATCTGTCCCATCCGTTGGGACAGCGCGAGCCTCGTCGTTGCTGTTTCAAACATCTGGGGCATATGTTCACGAAGCATGACTTCAGTTGACCTAGTGGGAGCTGGTGATATCCATAACCACGGCTGCCGGACGCTCTTACTATCTGTTTGGCTACCTATCGAACTACCTACCTATCTAGCTGTCTATCTGTCCGCCGATCGATCTATCTATTTAGCTGGCTGTCTAGCTGCTTGTTTATCTACCTATCTGCTTGTTTAGCTATCTATCCGTCTATTTATCTGTTTATCCATCTGTCTATCTACCTCTCGATGAATCTCAGGCTTGATCTAAAGGTGGTTTTTATAGTGAGCAGCGCGAAAGTCCGCGTAAGTCGTAAGGTCGGCGACGTATCCGTTTGTTTGCCTGTTGTCTGTCTTGTATGTCGCTATGTCTGTGTGTCTGTCGATGTCTGATTGTCTGTATGCTGGTATGTGTACATGCATACGCACATGTATTTGTCTATGGCTATGTATACGTAGAAACAAGCAATTAAGCGCGCACACACAGATATCCATGTCTGTATGTACATAATTACAGATACACATATATAGATATGCGGTATACATGTATGCATATATGCATATGTTTATGTATTCCACAGAGATATATGTACATAAATACAAGTTGCATATGTATATGTGTTGTAAGGTATGCGTATACACGTGTAAACATATATGTATGTAATTATGTATGAATGTATGATTATGTATGCATGTATGTGTGTATGTATGTGTGTATGTATGTATGTATGTAGGTATGTATGTATGTATGTATGTATGCGTCTGCCTTTGATTGTGCAATACTACAGTTGTCCACAGGCGCCAGTAACTTTGTCGTCGGGACTCGCTCGACTACGGAAACGAGATAGCGGCATTGCTACTCACGACAGCATGATGCGGTCCTTCAAGCAAATTGGCTAATTATATAAGTTTAAGTGTATATATAAGTACAAAATGATGATGAGGCATCTACTTGGCATCAGCGACGGCAGCCAGCAGATCCAGCAGATCGACGTAAGCTGGACCGCCGCCATATTTGTTGAACTTCGTGTGGGATTGATGGATTCGTTGCTCCTCAAACTCCTCCTCAGCCCTGTGTCTAGATGAATTGCATTGTGGTGACCAGCCGCAGATAGCCACAAGATGCCGTCGCTCGTTTGCCTGTGGCGTGACTTCTCGGTGCAGGAGCGGCTTTGGATGGTTATGACTAACCCGAAGGCCCCGACCACTTGCCAACATGCATGCACTTGCATCTGTAATTCGGAAACATGGCACCCTCCGGGAGCCTGCCCTCCTTCAAACTGAATTTGCAAAACTGAATTTGCAGCACGAACGTTGCATGAGATCCCACTCAATACCCACAACCATGATATACCTTGATTCCCAATTCGGAGCTGTGCAGACATTCAGAGACCTGCTGTGTTCAGCTTGCGCTTTGCAGCATCGTGCCGATGTTGACACTTCGGGGCCACATTGCGGTGTGCACTTTGCTGAGCACTGCTGCGTGAAGTGCCTGACCAGATCCGAAGTGCCAGCCTTTCAGACAAGGCTGGGTGGGTGCTGATATGTCGGGTTGTAGCTTGAAGCACAGTGTATCGAGTGAATGAGCAGACTCATTGGGCTTGGCTTGTTTTGCATGCAAGTGCATTGAGAGTCCCTCTCAAGTTTCGAAACGTCCAGCACGTGGGCAGGTCGGCTACGAGCGAGATCGTCAAATGCCCACACGCATCGAGGCACTGTATGCCAGCGAGGGATGATACACGAACACATATACACCATTATGCACCTATGGAAATTCTGTTGAATACATTGTCGCTTGCTGGGGCCACTGCTTGAGAGAGAGACTCCACGGTACTCGGAGACTCCGCAGACCCTGAAGCACACCTCTCAACACTTGGTATGGAGGGCATCAAGCCGCTGATGTTGTACAAGCTCTACCATGGTCCGTGGCGGCTCGAAATCTAAACGAGGCGGATGCGTGGCTTCGGTTCGTAGCAGTGCTGCAAGCTCCAAAGTCAATTGAGACTTTGCCAGGTTGGACGGGTAGATCGGCAACCTGAGCAATATCTCTGCTGGCAGGATAACTTTTTAGCTCATGCCCGCTTTAGGCGGCTTGGATCAAGCAGTGCGCGAACATCGCAGCCCAGAGAAAGTGGGTTTTAGCTCAATGGACCAACTAATTTGGCTGTTGCAGAGAAGGTTCCCGCCGTTCACTACCTGCCATCTGGCCATGAGTACGGTGCAAATTTGCCTAGCAGCAGCATCAGTCAGTGACAGAAGGCGAATCAGTCGACGCACGCAAGCAAGCATCAGCAGCAATCGCTCACGGACTACCGCCAGACCGCTAGATCACATGCACGATCATGCAAGCGATGTGCTGCAATGCGGCGGCGCATCTCTCGTGACATCTCATGCTGGCTAGCATGTGTCGGCATGCCCTGCTGGCCTCTGTCGAGAATTCGATTTCCCGAAACATGCAGCGGCGGCGGACATCAGCCGACAGGGCCGCTACTCGAGGGAGTTCCCGCATCCTGTTCCTTAGAGCAGGAACTGAAGCCTCGCGTCCTTGCCGGCGTCGCCATGGTTGCCATCTTCACCGGCACCACCACCCCAGCCAAACAAGTGCCGAAGTTACAAGCCTGGCCGTGCATAGGCACAACTTCAAGACACGTAGCACTGATTCTGTAGCAAGGTCGACTCACGGATGAGAAGCGCGATCCAACGGAGCACTTCTGCAGTCCTTACATTGTTCCGGACGAAGAACTGAACACCGCCAAGGTTAGTCTGCCATGCCCGCACCCTTGCCTTCGCTGATACCTGCTTGCGCCATCTCGCCATGCCAACTTCCGCGAACACGTTGTGTTTCCTTTCATGCCGCCGACTGCCTGCACTTTCCTCACATGCCCTGCACAGCTGTGGGTTTCCCTAAACGTAGATGCATGCAGCGGCCATGCACTGTCATGTCCGCGTGCGGGCTTGGTGGCCCCCGCAGCAAAGATTCTCGAGCGGGCGCCTGAGCGAGTGGTCCTCCAAAATGTCGCTTGCGCAAACCAAAGCGCCGGGCCCCGCATCTCATGATGCTCGGATATCTACGGTGTTGTTTTACTGACCCGTTCCCGTTCCCCAATCCTACCTGCTTTCTCCTGCCCACCCGACTAGGATGATGATGACGTATGACGACCTTCGAATTGCTGGAACTCACAGGCCGGACATGTGGCTGGGCCTCCTGGGCCGATGCGCTCCCTGACATCCGCGGGCCCATACGGGCCCATTATTGGCCGCAGCATGAGTCTTGATGCTCGCACCCTCCTGCTCACGGAAAGATGATCGGCCTGTCGCACTTGGGCGCAGCATGGCGCTGTCGACAACCACAAAGTGAGAGCTTGCACCACGGGAAACGGACACGCACTTCTTCCTCGGTTGTTGACCCTCCGATCCCAAGCAGGACCCCCTGGGCCGCTCCTTGAAGCCTTTGAGGGACCATGCATGAGTCACATCGGGCCGAAATCGTGCAGCATGCATGGTTTTGCGGCACGCGTAGCCATCGGGCCCGAAGGGCCGCACCAGGAGTGGCATCGATTGGCGTCGCATTCGCACGTTGTCTCACAACTCGGACATACTCTGACCATGCATGATTCATAGTCGTCACAGGACTCGTTTGTCTCTCTCTCCCGTTCGCCCGTTCCACCTAATGTCGGCGACATGCCAGGGCCGCCGCTTGGGACCGCTGCCGCACACGGGCGAGAGGATTTTTTTTTTGCATGCGGCATCGTTCCAGCGGGGTGAATGGGTGTCGTTGCCGGCGTCGGCGCGCCGCTTCGCCGCGCCCACACGCAGCGAAGCCCTGGACGCTGAAGCCCTCGCCGAGCGCAAACGCGAGCAAGCCTGCACGAAAGTAAGGGTGAGCGAGTTTTCTAGGGCTCGCCAGCTCCAGACTCTAGAGCTTGCGCATCTTGCGCCCGGCGACGGGAATACGTGGCGGGCGTTGACAGACCCCGCGTGGCCGGAACCACGGACGCCCATTCCGGACACCGTACAGGAACTGCTGCACCGCGCGCAGCCCATCCAACTTGGACCAACAGGTCACCACCGCCTTGTGGCTTGAAATGGGGGAGGGGGTGAGGTTCTGAAATATTTCAGGGGAGTTTTTGTCGAGGTCGGGGTTAACACCTGGGTGGTGGGGGTCGGGCTTGAAATTTCGGGGCTATCCTGGTCCTGGGATGCCGTTGTATTTTCCATTTCCGGATATTCGCCGTTCGTTTCCGCAGGACACCGGCTTACTGAAAAAGGAAGATGGCTATGAAGGGCCCTTGGGCCCGTTAGCACCCAATCCATCCGATACCATTTCCCTGGGCTCCGGTGGCTTTGTTTCTTAGGCTGCATATGCTTACCATGCGAGGATCCGGTGGCCTCGGTTATATATGGCAGTGAGTCAAGAACTTCTGGTATGTACTAGGGCCGGGGCGCCCCTCGCGCGACAAAGTATGTAACACAAGCGGGTTTCTGCGACAAGGCTGGCGCGACAAGGTCCATCATATTATCATATATGGATGTATGTAGGCGCACATCCGCAAAAAAATATAAGTGTGTACATATGCAGGTATGTGGGTTCTGTGTAGTAGTGGTAGTAGTAGTCTCACGGCACTCCGCAAGCCAGATGGCGGTGTGCGCGGCATCGCAACGGGTTCCGCCGCCTGGTTTCGCGAATTTCGCGAGCTCTCGCCAAGGGGTTGGGCGGCGGGTTTTGATCAGGCGACACGACCGTACTAGTTTGCTTTACAAATTCGTGCCGGCACGGACGTCCTCGCAGCATGTGTGCGAACGGCCTTGGAGCTGCGCGAGGACACAGTCTTGGTTCCGCTCGACGGGCGGAGTGCCTACGACACCATGTTTCGGGCTTCCTTCCTGGCTGCCTTCAACACGGCCGCACCAGAATACGGGAGACCGTCCACTTAGTCAGTGTTGTGATGGGATGCCCAAGCATGTCCAAGCCAGTGCCGCAACATCGCTCAAGGATGCTCAAGGAGAAGGGTGTGAACAAAGCGACCCGCTTGCCCCCGCGCTTTCATTTCTGGGACAGCACGAAGCCTTTGAAGGCGGCCTGCGCCCTCCACCCTTCCGACAGCTTGTTGGGATTCCTTGACGACTTGTACGTCCTCACTACACGCGAGCGAGCACGAGCCGCCCGTGACACAGCAGTTGAGGTCGTTCAAGCCGAATGTGGCATTGCTTCCATCGACGGGAAGACGCGCGCAAACAGCTGCGGCGAAGGCCCGCCCCTTCCGGGTATATCTGCATTGGGGACGGACGTTTGGCGTGGGGAGCCACTTCCTGAGCGCGGGCTTGTGTTACTCCTGATACTCGTATTGGAGGAGCCAAGGAGCCAGGGATGATGATGTGGAGCCAGAGAGCCAAGGGACCCTCCAGAACCACTGGCTAGTTGTAGTGCTGGGCACCCTTGTCGGGCACCCGGAGTTTGTGACCGCGTCGGCGCAAGGACGGATGCGGACTGGATCCAGACTTGCAGCGTGCTTGGCTCCTCCTACCAATTTGAGCCGCCCCGCGAACTAACTAACCATCCGCATGCCGTGCCCGTCAAAATATGCTCAGGTGCATGACGATGCCATCTGGGAGACTCTGCAGTTCTGCTTAGACGACGTCGCCGAGACAGATGTTGAAGGCGCAAGAAGCGTGGCGATGTTACCGGCTGCCTGAGAGGCCTTGGCTTGACCATGCCTGACCTTTGTCCCTCGCAGTGCGCCTGCAGCATACTGGGCCGCTTCCCGTTCTCCGAGCTCGCTCGCCAGCCTTCAATGTCGATGAATGCACGCGTCTGCTCATTACAGGCGGAAGCGATGCGCCAAGCCTCAGCAGCACGAGTCCTGAAACAACCGTCCAGCGGTCAGTAACTAAGAACGAAGAATGTGAAACTCGGAGCTCAAGGCAAAAGAATGTACATATATGCACAACTCAGCTCAAATGCGTCGTCAAGTGCCACGGCGGGACTCTAAGCCCTCAAGCAACGATCTTTGAGCTTGGCATATGCTGGCCACAAAGGACATATGCGCACAGATGGAGGCGCGGGTGTTCTGCGAACCACTCGGGGCGAACAGCAAGCGCAGAAACATTTCATCAGAAAGCGAACCGATATCAATGAAGCCTAAGGTCTGCAAACGGTTCGACCACTCGTTCCTCCAGTGGAGAAACATGGGGCAGTCACGCAGTGCGTGTATTAGGCTCCATTCATGGGACCCGCACAGGCAAGAGTGACACAAACCACGGTGCCGGGCAGCACGCCCGTCAATGAAGGGATGATTGCCACACCGAGCAAGAGTCCACTCCCTTACCACATGCTCTGGCAATCTGGAAGAATGAATCTCCGAGCGAAAGTTGAGACAGGGATGACACAGGTTGAATAGTGCCAAAGAGCCAAGCTGTGCCACCTCAGCCTGACGAAGTTGGAAGCCAAACAGATCCGGGGCAGGCCGGGCAAACCGGTGTTTCCAACGAGCAAGTGACCGATAATCACAGCCAGGCACGACTCCGGCAGCAGCAGGTAAATGTATACCCGCATTGTTCAGACCGCTCCGAACCTGATGCGCCCAGGAGGAAGCAATACCGAGAGCATAGCGGAAAACGCGAGCAGCCAGACTGCGGTGGGCACCATGCGGGTCAGCTGAGCAAAGACGGCCAAAAAGGCTTGCTTGGGTCTTTCGGATCTCCAGGGAACAGGGGGCCCAACCGAGTTCACCCAAGACTGCCGCACCTGGGGCACCTGGAGGCCAACCAAGTAGGCGGCGACCCCATTGCCGCACCTGTTTATCAAGACGGCGCACACATGCGTCGTCTAGGAAGGCAGCGCCATGAATAATTGATTGCAGCACATGGGCCTGGAAAAGGCTGCGGCGAAAACCGGTGTGCAAGCCACGGTTTTCAGCCCACGCAATGGATTGGTGGAACTTGCGCCCACCCTTCTCAAGAAGGCGATCCGTCTGCTTACTCCATTTTTTGGATGATTGGAAAACAACACCCAAGTAACGGTATTCGGGTACCACCGGAACGACGGAGCCCTGAAGCGAGAAGTGGAAATCCACGGACCTACTGCCGACCACAAGGACGGCAGTTTTCTCAGGGCCAATTCCGAAGGAGAAGCGCCAACGAGCCCCCCAAGCACCGATGGCATCAAAAGCACGCTGCAACTCTTGGCGAGTCTCGGCCAGAACAACCAAATCATCTGCATAGAGCAGCAAGGTAACACGGGGTGTATCGGGCCCAGGACCTAAGGCAACACCCGGGCAAGCAGCACGCACTGCCGCAGAGATGCCATCAAAATGAATATTATATTGAACAACAAGGGGCCAAGAACACTGCCCTGGCGTACCCCAGCGTGCTCTTCCCAAGGTTGTGACAATACCCCATTGACCAGAACACTGGCACGCGTGTTGCACAGGAGGTCATCCAAAAGCTTCCATAACGAAGGCATAACGAGCTCGTGATACCAATTTCTGCGAGCTTGACTAAGACGGCATCTCTCCATGCAACGTCAAACGCCTTACGCACATCAACAAATGCACAAAACGTGCGCTTGCGAGCACGAAGACGCAACGTTTCAGGGAGCGTGTAGATTTGCTCCTCAGCGCCCCGCCTGAAGCCAGCTTGACTTTCATCGAGAAGAGGGGTCACGCTGGGGAACATGCGTTTGAGCAGCAGCCGCTCAAAAATTTTCAATGCACAGCACAACAAGCTTATAGGCCGATAGTTGTTGAAATCATCGGCAGGGCCGGATTTGTGCAGAAGCGTGACCACAGCAGAACGCCAAATCGACGGCACGACTGCCCAGCAGCGAACAAGTTCGAAGAATGACAGGAGCGCGGAGCGCAAAATGTCATCATCGACCCTGAAAAGTTCATAGGTCAAGCCGTCTGGGCCTGGGGCACGGCCGGCAGGTAAAGATTGCAGCACATTCAGAAGTTCTGGGTCAGACAACGGGAAATCAAACGGCCCGTTGGACGCAGACATTGTACTACGCAGACGACGAACAACACCATCCAAATTTGGAGAACTCGACTCGGATGCAGCAGCAGGGGGAGACGCAGATGCAGGAACGTCTCTAAAATGCCGCCGCCAAGCCTCAAGGCAAGCAGGGCCCTCAACAGCGGCGTCGCTGGAAGACGGCAGGCGCATACAAACCGGGAGTGGCCGACGAGAAGGGCCAAGCTGCTGGCGAATGTTATGGGCTGCGCGACGCGGATTTGTGATGCTGTCACGCTCTTGTGCAAAGAGCCAAGCATGCCAAAAAGATTCTTTCTGACGCCGCACCAGGTGATGAAACTCACGCCGCTTAACACGAAAGACTTGGCGAGATTCAGGCGTGCCTTCACGGCACCAGCGCCGCCAGGCAGCATTCCGACAAACCATGACATCATAGCATTCATCATCCCACCAGTCGGGCTGAGGCCGACGACTACCGCGACGCGGCTCCGAGACGCTTTGGGGATTGTGCATGCCCCAGAGCATGCATATAAACTCACCATAAAGGACATCAAGGATGGCACGCCGGGTTTGGGAAGAGTATTGCGCACTGTCACGGCGCACACGCGAAACCTTTTCGGACCACTCCAACAGATGGGGCCGCAAAGCGTGCACAACAGGCCTCCAGTCGCGAACGCGTGGCCAAGACGGACTCGCCGCTTCGGAAACACATGACGGCAGCTTGATCCCAAAGGTGATGAGTTTGAGATCACTGCCGAGGGCCGGACAGCATGAGCCACCAGGGCACGCACAGGAACACCCGTCGTGCACAACTAAACCCCGAACTGCAAGATCATGCGACGCAAACACAAGGTCGATCGAGGAACCCGAACGGTGAGTGGGAACACCAGCGGGGTTCGCCAAGACTAAACCAAATCCCGGCACAGGTATCTGATTAAACGACGCAATTGTGCTTCACCACGACGCTCATTGCCAGCGCCCATAATTTCACAAAGATATACATTGGAATCACCGGCCAAGATCAATCGCGCGCCGGGGTCTTGGTTGAGCACTTCTTGAACAGAGGCCCGAAGTTGAATCCAAAATGCAACACGGTCACCCACAGGCATGCCGACATGCGGCGCATAGAAGCTACAAATCAAGATTGGGCGCGAGCCAGCCGGACGAATGCCTCGCCAACGGATACGGGGGTTAAGAACGACAAACTCGCCTGCGGGCAGGAATAGTGGCTGATGGGGCCTCCGCTGCATCAGTGAATCAGTATGCGTGCAGTCCGGCCTCGGATATTGTCCCGCGCCAGCAGTTTCTGGTCGACTAACGCCGCAAGAGCAATTTTGATTGCGACAATGAGACGGACAAAACCCAGTCAAACAATTTGTGGCAACAGCATCGTTACAATCCCGCCGACTGCAGTTTCTCGAAGTAGCATCTGCGCCGGCTTCAGCCAAGGGGACGTTGCAAGGACAACGCCGACTAGAACAATGGCGCGGACAGTAGCCGGTCTGGCAACAATCTGGAACAGAATTTCGGCAGTTAGCGTGTCGACAAACACGTGGTACCTGCCCTACCGCACTTGAAAAAGTGCGAGTGCGTGCATTGGGGGGGGCGCATGTACCTGTGGAGGGACTGGCGTCGCAGAGGAACGCAGACCAGTGAGGCGCTCAGCAGGGGCAGGGTCAGGGCCTGCATCATGCCCACGTCGCCTACGGTTCGAACCTTCGTTTCCACAACGACAAGGCCGACTAAAACAGTGAGCCGGGCAGTAACCCGTGGAGCAACATGCAGCGACAGCAGCATTACATGCACGCCGGCGACAAATTGAGGGGGCAGGGTGGGCATCAGAGGGCGCAGCCGCATCTACATGAAGATCTGCATGTGAGCCAGTACTTGGTTGCACTGCAACGGTAGGGAGCCCAGGTGGCGAATCACCAACTCCGGAGCTAGAAAGACATGAGCACAAGGTACTCGTACCTACACGTTCCGACAGCACTGACAGCGACTGTTGCAAAACGAGTTGCCCTTGAAGCAATTGCTGGATGACATCTGGCAAAGCAGATGACAATGCCGGATCGCTGCTAACAACACCCGTGTCACAACCTCTGTCAGACTCAGCTGGAGATTGAGTCGAGAATTTTTGCGAGTCACATGTGCCTGCGGGCATGTTAGCGACCAAGGGTACGGGGCCAAGCACATGCGATGCAGACGATGCAACCGGAGTGCTTTGCGGCAGAGCCTCGAGATTGTTGGCCTCACCGTCAGGCACATTGACACGTCTGGGATTTGCAAAGCAAGCCGAGCAAGCAGTAAAGCGACAGCCCTGCGCACAGCGATGGAACGAAGAACCGCGTGAGATCCCGGTGTTACATACTGTACATCTTGGCAACGCGCCAACACGAGATGTTGTATGGCGACAACAACCATGCTCATGCAACTCTTCATGCAAGATTGGCACATTAACATTTGTCGACAAAGAAACCCTGCTGGGGGGTTCCGACGAACTACGAGTACAAGCATGTACAAGCATGTGGAGGGTGGCCCATACCAACACCGTCCAGGCCCCGATCAGACCTGAATTCATGCGACGGCTGCACTCCGCGAGCCTCACGCACATCTGACCTCAGACTCGGCAGTGATTCCTGCCAGGCACCTGTGTTTCGGAATGTAGTAACAGCGGAATCCACATCCGATGCGAATCGAGGCCGCCAAACATTTGCAATGAAGTTGGCTCGGGACATGACCCCGTGCGTCGACAACTCCCGGCACCACAACGGACAGAGAAACATCACAATCTGACAACTCCGTAGACAGCACTGTGAGATGTTGCGCAGCCGCGGCGTCGCCGCTCTGACTGAACGTTTGTACCAGGGCAGGATCCTGCTGGCATGAAATTTGCAAAAGCTCTGCGTACGCCTGCGCCACAAAGGTAAGCTCACAAGTCTGGTCACGCAAATACGCACACGCAGCTGCAAACCAAGGGATCGCATGCGTCCATGCATCGACGACCTGACTTGGCAACACGTCCGCTGCATGTAAGAACAAGGGACAATACAGGAAGCTGTTGGTTGTTTCGTCATTGGTCGTTGGAGGCAGGCCTGCAAAATAACCGCGGTTTTCAACATGGCAAGCAGTCTCAACAGGCGACAGCGGCTGCATTTCAGAGGCGATATGTGCACTGCTATCAGCGGCGCTCAGCAGGGAGCCGGTTGCACCACACATCCAAGTGTAAGTTTCATTGGAAAAATCATGAAAAATCCAAACACAAACGGCAACCACTCTGCAAAGCGCATGAATGATTGGCACGCCATGCCGCCAAGCAGTCATCGTCTTGTGTGAAGGTACGACCACAAGTGTTACACACCCAATTACCCAACCAGCCGGAATGAACACGACAACCATTGCGACCGCTTTCAAACCGCTCAACGGGAGCCCATGCCATGCGCCGGCTGGCAGCTGCAATGTTGATGGCGATGTAGCGCTCGCAACACAGCAGAACCAACTCTTGCGGCTCAGCCGGTACGACGGGTTCCTCGGGTTCAGCTTGCACAGGCAATTCCTGCCAGTCACGGGCAAAGCGGACACCGGCAGACTCGCAAGCTTGGCGGAGCTCGTGGTCCGCATCCTCACCAGGCCATGCCATGCGACAGTGTGGGCAGCTCGGACGAAACTGACGCACACGCAATTGCACAGCACAGTTCAAGTGCAACTCCAAACGACACGAGCACGGCCAAGACCATATGGCATCACCATCAGGCGCAAGTTCACAGCAGCAAAT
The DNA here is from genome assembly GCA_905221615.1 of Symbiodinium sp. CCMP2592. Lineage (NCBI taxonomy): Eukaryota > Dinophyceae > Suessiales > Symbiodiniaceae > Symbiodinium > Symbiodinium sp. CCMP2592. The sequence continues at coordinate 515,026 of CAJNDT010002791.1, forward strand.
CGAGCAGACACGCACATGTGGCTCCGCTGGCCCGGAGCTTACGACTGCAACATTGCGAGGTGTTGCAAAACTGTCCAGCTCCTCTCTGGGCATGCCGGGAGTGGTCGGCAAGCTGGGACTGAAGTTACTGTCGTAAATGATGGGGGAACTCGGGCGCCCCACGCCCCGTTGAAGCACGGGTGGGGGTGCTTGTTCGTGCGAGCCTTTGCAAAATAGGAGTGCGATTGATCTCCCTCGGCATGACTCCGTGCTGTGTGCAAATGTGCCGTACTTATTATCCCGCTCAGGCAGCGGAGCAGGCCATGGCGCAATCACGAGAGTAGGGTAAGACGAACCCGAGGCTATCTCACTGCTTTCAAGGGGTGCTCCTTGATCAAAATTTCGCCAATCCCAACACCACTTACAAGTGGTTGCTTAACTGTTGCGCCAAAGCAGCGCAGCCGAAGCACGCGAACTCTTGCAGGCGGAAGGTTGGCATGAGTGCCGTACCGTCCTTGGGAAGCAGTCAGCGCGGGTGCCCGACCACCTCGTTCAACCGAAAAGTAGGCGATTGGCCACATGGATGGCGCGTTGTGCATCGCGTCCTCGCAACCTCTCTTCTTTCGCGAGCGCACGCTGCCGCCGTCTCTGTCGCCGTCCGCTGGCGCCCTCCTCCTGGCCTGCTGGCCCACAGGCCGGGGCTTGGTTGACAGCCATACGCCGTGAGCCGGCCTGCACGCTCCCGCCCCAAGCAATGCTGCTGGCACTGCGCCCCCGCCTGCGCCTTCCGTTGCCCCTGTGCGCCAACCGTTGTGGCCCGCCCGGATGCGGAGGCGAAGTGGATGCTTATGGCGACCACGCTTTGGCATGCACGCGCACCGGTCTCATAGTTCGCAGGGCGAAAATTGTGGAACGGACTTGGGTGCGAGTGGCTCGGGAGGCCGTGGGTCCTCAGCGGGCCTGCCACTCCGCGGCCCGTCGAAGCGTCGTAGTGAAGGCAGCTGCGCTGCGTGTACGAAGTACAGCAAGAGCCCAGATCATGCAGGCGCACAAGAGGCGTGACAAAAAGAATCTTTGAGTCCTTGCACATCCTTGCACGTTGCCTGCTGGAATTGTTTGCGCATTTTGCACGACGAGCCAAAGAGCATCAAAGAGCGCACCTACCCTGAGCTGTGCAATGCTGTGCAGGTCACCGTATCTCGCCGTTTTTGCAATTGAAGTCGGCGGCCGCTAGAGTGCTGAGGCCGCCTCCTTCGTCAGACAGCTTGCACGGTGCAAGGCACGCTCCGCTCCGTCACCGTTCGCGAGCCTCTGCAATCTCCGCATTCAACCTGCGGTGGTCTGCGCTTTTGACCTGCGCCGCAGCGCGCTCCTTTGCCGCAAGCCTCGTGTCGCTCCCACGTACCGGCACCGAGAATGCGAATGTCGACGGAGAGCTACCCCGACTGAGTGGCATGCTCGCCGACACTCCCTCACTGCCTCCTCTCGATAGCCGTCTCGTGTGAGCGGCGTGTGCTGCGCCTGGCAGCCTGACAGTGGTCTGTGGCCTATCTGGCATTTAGGCCTGCGCTGGGACTGCATCGCACGTTGGGCGGTGAGAGAGGCATTGAAAAAAACGCAAACGCAAGATCCGGCCAAGCACGGCCCAGGGGAAGCGCAAGAACTATGTGAGGCTATGCATGTGTGTATCTTTGGTGTATATATCCATGGTATTCAATTCAGATGGTTTGATCCTTATCTCGGACTTATCTCGTTCTGTTGTGGCTGATGTGGCTGTGCAGTTTATCTGCTGCTGTTGACCTCGCATGAAACGGACCGTCAGACAGCAGTTGCATGGTACGTACGCAGCAACGTTCCAAAGTTTCTGAGCATATGCGCAACTTGACGTAGTGCACTCGCGAGGTGTGCGAAACACAGAAAGTCTCAGTTTAAGGTCTTGGCTCATTCTGTTCCCGGTTGAATTCTTTAACACGGACCTGCACCAGCCGCTGACGAGGCTGACCCCGATGTCCCTTACCGCGGCTGGCAGCGCCCCGCTTCTCGCGCTCTCGAGCTGCTGAGCATCGCCGTGCTGTCGGTCCTGCCGAGCTCGCACTCCTTGACTCTCAAGCCGGCCCTTTGCCGCCCGGGTGTTCACTGTCCGTCCCACTGCGCTTGAGCTCGTCCTTGACTCTGCAGTCTTTCGGGTCTTGCTCCTTCGTCGTTTGCGGCTTCCGTTGCCTCTTGCCCCTGCTCGTTGCCGCTGCCGGAGGCCGGTCGATGTCTTGGGTGACCACGTCGCTGCCATTCGCTGCCTGTCCTCGGTCTGGGGTTCTTCGGGCACGGGGAGGTCCGCTCGAGCGTGCAGCGGCTCGGGTTTGCCGTGAGGCTGGCGCTACAGTTGCCACCAACGTCCTTGTCCGCGATCTCAACCTCGATGCCTCCAGACATAACGAGCGTCGCGTTGAGGTCATCGGCAATGGATTGCCGTTCTGGGGTGGCTCCCAACTTGCTGTTGACACGACGTTGGTGTCGCCACTCACTTCTGCCGGTGTGCCCCGTCGCCGCCGTGGCGGCACTGCAGGAGCTACCTTGGTTGAGGCCCGCAGGGCCAAGGAGCGCACTTACCCTGAGTTCGCTGGTGCCCATCGGTGCCGACTGGTTGTCCTTGGCCTCGAGGTTGGGGGTCGCTGGAGTGCAGAGGCAGCCACGTTCATCCGTTTGCTTGCAGGGGCACGCTCCCGAGGTCGCAGCGGGCAGCATGCGGTGCTGCTTTTGTAGCAAGGCGGTCTGGGTTTTTTCTCTGTCGCAGCAGCGCGTTCCTTCGCAGCCAGCTTGCTGTCCCTTCCCATCTCCAACACTGCCAACCTTGACGGCGAGCCGCCTCTCCTGAGTGACGTCCTTGCAGACTCGTCGGAGGTGCCGCCCCTTGCCTCCCGGCTGTCGTAAGCCTCGGCTAGGTTAGGTGAGGTGGAGTCTTCTCCTCGAACAGGTTGCGCCCGGTAGTCTGCTGCACTGGGGCCGCGCTCGGATGTTTGCAAAATGGTCCGCAAATTTTTTCAACAAATTGCTCGATGGTGGTCAGCCTTGCTGCACGATTGCACGCCGTCTGTGAAAGCACTTCAATAGAGTTCATGAGATGCCAAGCCGGTTGCTGTGCTCCGTAGTCTGCCCCAGACATCGAAGGGGCGTGAAAATCCAGTCCCAACTTCAACAAAGTACAGCTCAGTGGTCAGGCTCAACGCCCAAATTCGATCAAATTCGTCTGTAGCAACAGCATACACGATTTTCAATCAACAACAAAAAACACAAAGCACGAAGTCAATCCTGACGGAAAAAGGCGCGTAAAAAAATCCTCCGCTCAATTCCCGGGGAACCGCATACCGTACCGATTTCCCACATAATTACAGTTGCATGTTGAAGTGTCGCACGAGAATGATGGCCATATTGTGTTTGTTTGCGCTGTCCTTAGTGTGTCATGTAAGCGGGAAGCACGAATTTTGCATCCACCAGGTTAGCGCTTCCAAGCATGCAATGATTGATATTGATTGATACCGGCGGCAGCGCAGAAAGCCGAATCGTTGAGGCCATCAGCCCACTCGCCTGGGCCCGCGTTTCAGTAAGGACAAAAATGCAAAACTAACGCACGTGCGGTTCGCGGCGCCTTTGTCGAATGGTCATCGACTTTCGACCTTTGCGACACAGAATCGTGGCGGCTGCCGCGCGAACTGCATACAGGCACACGTCCGCGGCGTCCTGGTCAGCAGACCGGGTGCTGGGCGGTCAGCCTTTTCTCACAAGTCGTGATTGGCAGTGAGTTACCACTTGAAGGGCGAAACGGCCATCTGCAAGCTACTGTCGCCGGCCTTCGGGCGCAACAGCTTCGCGTGCGACTTTTCATTCGCTCTGTCATTGTATTTTTTGGACATTTTTGGACTTCCTCGGTCTGTTGGTCCTCCCATCAACTTGTGCTGAAAAAGGGTGGTGTCATCGCAAGCCAAAGCAGTTGCACTGATAAGAAACAATTTGATATCTCGCTTGGCCCATGTGTGCGGTCCCGCCCAGCTGCCCTCAGGCGTTTCACATTGATACCATTTGATACCATGTTTCGGCTCAGAAAATGATTTCTGAATATGGCGCCGACGCCCGAAGAGTTTGAGGCTTCGGCTGCAGCCTCATACAGCGTTCCTCCATGATTGTCTGATTGCGAAAAGTAGCGAAAAAGTCATGGCTGTGTTCACACAATGAATCGGCGCCCGAAAACACAAAGCAATTCATTCCCGTTCCTGGCTCAGGTATTGCCGGATCGACCATGCCTTTTGAACGAGAAGTTCAAGGTGGCCACGGCTACCCATGGAACGAAATATTTATATGGTACTTCTTGCAGTTTGCAGGTGCACTCCTATGATGGAGGAGCATTTAAAAGCAAGGGGCAGTACGACATCAAGCCAAAGCCTCAGTTCTTGTTTCGACGTTTTCCAGCTTGTTGATCATGTCGGTACTTCTCTTCTCGTGAGTGCAATTGCGAGAGCCCGGCAATGAGAGAAACCGTAAAGAGCGCACGCAATGGCATGGATCCACACGACAGGCAGTGTCGAACAGTGTTACAACATTACAACAGACATTGGGGAGCACGTAGACTTGCCTGCAGGTTGGTGTGATACGATGTCAACAACAGAGTGAAGCTTCCTGCTATTAAGGAATGTGTTAGTTCCATTGCTTGAGCCCTTCCATTGCTCTTCAAGTGGAACAAAGCCTCAAGCTCAGTCGGTTGATGGTTGTACCGGTTGTACCATTTGCAACCCAGCGCGGGCCAGCTCGAGCACAGGTTCAATCTAGTCTTGAAATGCGCCGACGACTTCACGCTGACCCACTTCTATGTTAGTGGTACGCGCGGCAGCATGTGCTTCTGCCCAGGGCCCACAACTGAGGGCCGGGCCTAAGCCTTAGGCTTCGTAGCTGTGGGATTTTCGTTTCAGTGCCAGGCCCTGGGCCTCGTTGCACAGAGCCGATCAAGAGTGGTTTGGTTTCTTGGTTGCAAACAACATCGTACATGACTGCATTCTTTCAATCGCAGGATCTGATAGACGTGCATGACAGGTTTGGGTGCTGGAGCAAGCTCCGGATGCAACAAGCTCTGCGGGAGGGGTTCGGGAAAGGGCATTTATATGTGCGACCCATGCGGCCATGGACTTGAGGTTGAACGGCTGAAAAAGTACGACTCCATGTGTGCCGAAGAATTGCTTGAAATAGTAAAAGGCTCGATTCTCAGACTTTTGCTTCAACAGATTTCAAAAAGTTCGCTACTTGCCCTATGTTTTGATGTGTCGCACGAGGATTGAGAACTTATAGCTCCAGCGCCGAGTTCTCAGATTGCGTTGTTCAGTACAATGCACAACAGCATGGCTGTCGACACAGGTGGCTGTCAGGGTCGGCATGGAGTCCCAATAGCAAGGTTTCCAAATCCCGCTAAGGAGCAAGCCGGCAGTGTTCCTGACCCGTGCTTGTACTTCACGCCTCGGACTCAGGCTTTCACAGAGTGTGCATGTGCAACAAGTCCTCACCGCATGATGAAACAGCTGAGGACGGACTCAACCTCCAGGGAGGCAGAGCTGGAATTGCCGAAGTGGCGAGAAGGCAAATATATCGCCTTTGCCTGAGCTCGTTCTGACACAGGGCAGGTTGGAACCACCGCGATTTACAAGCTGGGGCCGGCATGTGCCTGCATTGACGTTTGATCCCGCTCGGCACCGCAAGTGCCAACATAGAGAGAAAGCCCATCATGGTTTGGCATCAGGAAGTACATGAAAGACGGTCACAAGCACAACCCAGAAAGAGCTTGAACCGAAAATGGATCAGGATGATCAAGAAGTCCTGAATCCAGAGAACTCTGCAAAAGCAAGACGTCCAAGGAAACCAGGCAACCAGTCCTCTCACCCCCCTCACTTTTGGTTTTGCAAGACCAAAGAACCATCTTTCAGACATCAGCTGCAGGACTAGGATGCAGGAGGCTTTCGGAGTGTCACGAGCCGACACAGTGACCTGTTGACGGAGGTTGTGAAATTCCTGGATACGCACAAGGACCAAGGCAACATTGACGCGCCTTCGCTGCACAAGCGCAAGAAAGCCTCTGCCGTCATGTGTAGTAGACGCTGGTCGTGCGACCATATTCTGCCTGGCGCTTCGGAGGCATGCGCATAGATGATCATAGATGCGATCAAGAACTATCAACAGTACGTTGATGTACGTTGTCAAGGAATGAGAGTTATATACATGGGGACTTGCATGCGGAGTCGCCGAAATTCTTGCCGCATAACCTGCCTAGGGACTCCTTCAGAAATGCGGGAGGCAAACCATGTAGGCCGTACTTGAGAAAGCAATCACACATGTGAACATGTGTGAACCGAATGTACAGCAGCGGGAAGCAAGCCAATAGTAGTTTCAGTTTCCAATGCTGATTGTCAGATGCATATGGGGTATGGTATGCGGATGCGATGCACGTGAGTGGTGACATGTTGTCCGAAGTGGTCGTCCGGCAAGGTTGGCATTGTGGGGATGATCGGCTACTTCGGCAGGCAGTTTTTTCTTCCCAGTTGTCCCCTAACACCAAGAAGTAGTATTGCAGCATGCAGGCATGCCAAGAAGCAGATCCCCCTTGGCCCATGGATGAAACGAACGGCATTTGTCTCAGAGGGTCCACAGTGCTCGGCTCCTGGAATGGAAAGTCTTGGAATTGATTCCACGCAGTGCAACGGCAGAGACATGCCGGTAACGACCTTGTTTCACTGGTGCATCTCTGATTCAAGGCCCGCCAGGTTTGGGTGCACCCAAACGCACTGAAGAGCATGCCTGCAGCCCCAGCTGCAGATTTGGCCAATTTCGGGCCTAGGTGTTCAGGAATAGGAAGCATCCTTTGCACTGAGGTTCTCCTCTAGTGGATGGGTGTGTGATGGTCGCGATTTCACCGGAGGGTGCCGCAGCGGCAGCGTGCTCGGCTTCTAGCCCTTGGATGCTACCAATACAGCATTTTGTAGCACAGAAGGGCCAAGGACAAAAACGGCCCCAGCGTAGGTGCCGTTGGATTGCAGCCCATGACAGTGCAAGCACAATTGCAGCCCCCAGCCCCAACGCATTCCTGGATTTCTGCTGACGCACTTGCACGTGGTTTTCCTGAGGTCAGACAGACTTTCATCAAACGAATGCAGTGCTCTTGGGAATCTCCAGCTGTGCACGCAGTATTGCAGTGCTTCTTGACTCTGTCGGCAGTTAGCTTCGCATTGACAGGTCTATAGGAACCAGTGTTGTTTTGCTGTAGTTGCCTTTATGTTTTTTCTCGTTGCGCGGACCCAGGAAGCCAGTGAGTGAGTGAACCCCGGTGCCCACAACGACAGCAAAAAAAAACGCACCCCCGCAACGACAGCAAGAAAAAAAACGCGCCCCCGCAACGAAAAACGCGCCTGCGCAACGACAGCAACAGAAAAAACGCGCCCCCGCAACGACAGGAAAAAAAGAAGCGCCCCGAAACGACAGCAAAAAAGCAACGACAGCAAACAAAAAACTCCTACCCAGGTCTATACCGTCACTTTTCGGTGCGCCACGAGCGGCTTTGATCTCTGCGAGAAGTGTGCATATGCCTTCGCCTCAAAGCTTCTCTTCTCTTTTCTTCATGCCAAGTTCCCAGAACAGCAATCGGCATTCATTGAGCAGTCAGCAAAACGCCGGCTTGACTTCGGTGGCATCTTGGCCGTCGGCATGTCAAATTTGTTTGAATGCTAATGACAGATACGCTTCTCGGTCCAAGGATCCAACTCTGGGACACGTCAATGAATCTTCGATTCGATCTGACCTGGAGGCCTCCTTCCCAGAACGCACTAAGTCTTATGCACAGCTTGGCGTGGGAAACCACCCAGGCAAACACATTGCTTGAGGCACTTGCCGATCCCTCACTCTGCAAGCTTGGTGTGTAGCCCTCAGGGTCGCTATGCCAGGTGAATTTGCAAGCTGTGGATTTCGGACGACCGCTGCTTGCATAGTGCATACCAACAGAATAAGCCAATGTGCTAGTGTGCTGGTATGCAACTTCACCAAATCAGAGCACTGCGTCACTGCCGTCTGCAGAGCCCTTTATCTGCTGAGTGTAGCAGCGCAGTGCCGGGCTACTCATCCTCCAACATACGCAATGCAGCCCCCCAAACAAGTGCTCCAAGGCCACTCGATTGCGCAATCTCTGGCGGCGAAATTGGGCCGAAGCGCTGCCCAGGCTTGGATTGATTGACGTCCTTTGACAAGTTGTTGGCAGACTGAGCATGGCTGAGCAATCGTGGCTCGCATTGGCTCGCGTCATGCTTATGAGAAGCAGCCTTGCGTTGATACGTCGAGCCTGCGATGGGTCAGGTACTTCGCGGCGGGCTTGCTCGACAGCTTGGAATCGGACTTACCTTCCCTGCGGCGTTTCATCGACACTTTCCGCTGTGCAGTCTTCAAGGCTGAGTACACGATTTGTGGTCGGTTTGGACACGGGGATGCATTTCCGTCCTTTGACTCCATCGGTCGAACAGAGCCGTCCAGCAAGTTTCTCGAAGGTGTCATGTCATTCACGACCCATTATGCAAGGCCAGGGTCTCCTCAAGCGTTTTGCAAACCGTCTCGAATGTGGACTTGAGAAGTAATCGTCGTCGGCTCCGAATATTGGAAGAGACAGCAGTCAACGCCGCTTTGTTTCGTTTTGATCTCTGATCTTCTCTGGATTGGTTTCTCTCACTCTTGGCGTGAACTGTTGTTGGACTCTTGGCGTGATTTCCAAGCAAGCTGCGAAGGGACATAATTCAGCACATGGAATGGGGAGACTGTGGGACATAATGAGAGCGCTGACATGGCAGTTGTCATTGGTCATTGCATTCAGAAACAGTCAGTAGTCAGTAGTGTCAGTGCTGCGTCACTTGTGCGATCGTGTGCAACAGCAAGTTACTAGCTGAAAGATCCCGGGCCGTCAGCGTGAGGTCCAGGCTCTGCAGAAGTGCCTCGTTGAGGGGCAGAGGCCAGAGGAGGAACGAGCCCGGCTCTCAGGTCCCTTCAAGGGCACAGCTATGCCTGGACATGCTTTTGACCACGGGCACGGGCGAGCATGGCCTGATGCGTTGAGCACCTGCAGCCTCTGGGATCAGGCCTGATGGCTCGGACTCACGCGAACCCCATTTTACCCGGACTGCTCGAATTCGCTACAGCCACTATTCTCCAGCATGCCCCGCGTTGCGTGGCAAGCTGTCATTTCAGTGGCTTAGTCGCGGAGTGTAGGCATTCAAGCTTCTTGGAGTTCCGACAAAATCGAAAGCTTTTGGATGATTGGGCAATCAAGGCGGGGCTGATGAACCTCGTGACTGCTGCCTTGGTTGAAAACGCGATGGACGAAGATCGAAGTGGCTTGTTGGCATTCGCCTAGCCGCAGACAGAAGTCTCGAACGCCCATTCACAAATGCAGTGGCTGCACTGGGAGGCACGTTTGCAAGCATGTCAGTCAGCATTTGGTTAGCAGTCTTGTTGGCTGATGTCCTTCTCGAAGTATCTAGCAGCCTCAGCTCGTCAGACATGCTTGTGGGCGACCATACCATGGCTTGTTGACGCTTGTCCAACTTGTCCAGCTCGGCTTGCGGGCCGGATGTTCGCGTGCATACTGAGCTGCGAACGTCACATTGTTTGGTTTACTTTGCAACACCCTTTCCCTGTTTGTGCCGACAGCAGTAACTGGCTTGGAGCCACACGAACTGAGGCATCGTCACAGTCATTGCTCCTTCCGAAAAAGTGGGTCTTTGCATGAGAGACACCCAGAGATCCGTCCGCGCAGTCTCGTGGCACAGATTTGAGCATAACTTGTTGATGCTTGCAGGCTTTTTCCTCTAGCTGACCAAACGGGGCAACGAATACTAAATGATGAACTACGCACAAATCAATCCAAGTGTGCGAACCGTGAGCTAATCTGCAAAGATGGTGAATAAAGCCACTGCATTGGGTAAAACGACTTACTCGGTAACTTCCACGGACTGAATCGCGAACCACAGTTGAATCTCTTACGACATGCACTGAAACGGCAGCGGGATCCGGGGGTTCGCGAAGAGTAGACCCTGGAGACGTTGCTGGTCGCAGTGGCTTGTTTCTGCGGCAAGCCACCCACGCCTCAGCCGATCTTCGTGAACCGATGCTTGAGGGCCTACCCTGAATCACCGGTTGCGGTTCGTGATTCGGCGTGCTTGGTTATCGACGTTGGATGTTTCAACGTGTAATTACAGCCAAAAACAAGTACACGTGGGAATGAGCAACGCAAGACCCAGACAATGTCAAATGCATGCAGCTAGGGCATTCACTGCATGGTTTTCAACTGTTGTATTCTCCCATGGCTCCTGCAGTATTGGGCAAGCGGAGACTGCATGGACGGCGGGGGGCAACAGGTGACATCAGATCGCTCAAACGCAGCTTTCGTTGCACCGAACTCTTCCCAGGCTCCGTCCCTGTTGATGATGAGCCAGCGCTTGCAGAGGACATGTTTCAGGTGGTAATCGCATTGTGAAGTCACCTCGCAACATTCGCAACCATGCTGCAAGCTCCAATCGGAAGGACGGCTCCGCCAAACTCCACTGACAAGCCGTTTGGCAATGATGTGTCCTCGTTTTCCCACCGTACGTTCAATGTTCTGTTTGCGACTTCCCTGATAAGGTTAGCGAATGCATCAGACGACAAGATGCCATCCCAGACAGCCAGCGATGATCTCGCAGCTTGTTTGAACGCAGCGGTCGTCCCATGGTGAGGTGGGAAAGTGAACAGGGCACGAGCCAGGCGCAGCAAAGGACGTCGCTTGCCCACCGAATGCTTGAGGCACATGGCCCGAACAGCAACAGATCACGACAGAACAACACCAATATCAAGACATATCAAGACCAACAGCAATAACAGCAGCGGCAGCAGCTGCAGTAGCAAACAGAAGCAAGCAGCAAGCACCACCAGCCATCAGCCGCCAGCGACCAGCAATCAACAAACCAACGAACAACGTACAGTAGTCAGCAAGCAACACGCAGCAAACAACCAACACCATTCAGCACGGAACACACATCAACGACCAACATTCAACAACCAGCACAGCAAACAAGCATCAAACACACAGGCAACATCACCACCACCAACCACAACAATGACAACAGCAACAACAACAACAACAACTACAGCAACTACAATACCAACAGCAACGTCAAGCAGCAAGCAGCATCAGCAATCGGCAGCCAGCAGCCAACAGCCAGCGACCGACAACCAACAGCCCACCACAACCACAACGATAACAGCAAAAGCAGCAGCCATGTTGAACTATCGGCTCATCGCTCAAACTGCCTGAACAAGGGACGGCAGAGTCGCGCTCGCAGTTCAGCAAATGCGGAGCGGTGTGGCACATCTTTGTGGATTGCTCTGGCATGCTTTCTGGACGCTTCTTGATTCGAGCGACACAAAAAAGGCAGGTCACGACACCGCGTAAGGTCTTTCTCGGGGCAACTGTGCCTTGTGTCTTACACTCGGCTATGGATGTATAAGTTCATGATAAGTCAACGGGTGACATTCACGAGACTCAAGCAGGCACAGACATTGCAAGATGCACTGCAGTGGGAGATGCAGCAAATCGAGAAATCACTGGGCAAAGATGGTGACTCGGCTGGTGGTTTTTGCTTTGGTACACGGGTCTCTTAGACTGTTCTTTTCTCGTACGGGGTACGCGCCTTAGTGTAACAAGTTATTCGGCTTGGAATATACTGTAGAATTAGAACAGAGGTGCCCAGTGGCAGCAGATGCCAGCAGCATCTTGATTTTGTTGTTTTCCTCAGATCATATAACCGGTACGAGTAGCAGTCACTTTGTCTCGTAGTACTACTAGTACCAGCTGAGTACCCGCAAGACTTGGCAGTCATGGTACCATTTGGGGTTCATGATGGGCTGAGGAACGAAAACATGACAGTCGCAGCTTGCAGTGGGGTAGGGTGTCGGGATGTTGCAGCGCTTTCTTGTGCGGGGGGCGCAGCTGCGGCTGGTAGTTGAGTACAGCCTACTGACCCCGTCGCATGGTGCCCAATGGAGACTGTTTCAACCGTTGACTACGGCAGAATACGTTCAACAAAAATCCCAATTGAGGCATCTTAAGCACATTTAAGCACTCCTAGGAGGCGAATCCGACTGAACAGTTCTGTGATTAGTCAATCAAAATTATCGTCATGGAGGTGTAGTTCATGTGTCAATCGACCATTGCAGCAGGCGTCACCAAACTCGGCGCTCAACCCGGCCGGGCCACTTGGCTTAATTCTTTGCTTTTTGCATGTGCGAATGAGTCAGAGCTGCTGGCTGACAAAATGCAGGAGCTGCACATAGACGTGCTAGGTGGATGCATGCCGGGATTCTACGCAGAGCCCAGGTCATGGGAGTGGCACTAAATGGTAAGGATGACATCCGCATGCTGCAGAGTGCATTGATGATTGGCGTCGCTGGTGTCTTGACGCTTGCAAAGGTGCCGGTTGATGGAAGCACATATAAGCACATCTGGTACAGTTCAATGTCAAGCTTCGCATGAACAGGGAGTCTTGAAGCAGGTCTTTTCGCTGCTTCGTAGACTTCGCCCTGAAGTTTACATCAAGGAGGCCGGGCCTCAAAGTCGGAGCGCCGGCATGGCTTTGACATCTCTATGCAGGCAGACTTGGAGATTGAAGCTGTGACGGACACAGATGCATCCCCTCGCACAGCCCCAAGGCGAGAGCTGCAGAATGCCTTTTTTTGTCGCATGTAGACCTGTCGAAAGCCGCGATGGTCCTGAGCCGGTCAGAAGCTGATTGTCCAGATGTGCCTTCTCTGCAGGCGCTTTGCCAATCCGAAGCTTGGCCACGCTGAGAGTTGGCAGTGAGTTGGGTCAGTGCTGCTTCGCTTTGCTTATCACAAAAGTGCCAGCAGCTCAGGCATGTCGGCCTGTTCGATTGGGTATCGAAGGTTTGGCAGACAACACCAGAAGATGAGGTGACGTACTGTAGTTTGCTTCATTGTGACGTAAAATTGCTGAGCTGAGGTGAAGCAGGCCGGCTTGGACGGCTGGGCTTTTCTGGAATTTCGCCGGCTGAACTGGCGGATCTTTTCCGTGATAGGCTGGCGCTTTTTTTGCGTTTTCTGTGCGCGAAGAGAAGGCTGCGACACACAGGCCCGGTGCTGTGCGCAGTATTGTTGCCTCTGCACTACGAGGCACGGGGAAGGGTGCAAGCCTACAGGTTTCCAGGCGTTTCAAGGTGTCACGGGACAGGTAACTTATACGTCCTAACTACAGGACACAGCCTTGACATGCACCTCGGGCCCTCACCTCGGGCGGAAACCTATGGGAAAGACCTTTCAGGCGCACCGGGATGCAGAATACGAGCTGGATTTACTCAGCAAGTTCGACATTGGTAGAGACCCGCTTCCGGACTGGATGTTGTGGGCATCTCGGCCCCAAAATCGTGCGTGTGGCTGCAACCACTTTAGCTCCCCTTGGGCCTATCATCCCTCCTGTTTTGAGGTCCACGCCGCGATGGTTTGGTTTGTAGTCTGCGTTAGCGCATGGACTATAACTCGCACGCAGGACTGGGACTCTTGCGTCGTGGATCGTCCTGATGTGATTCGTGCACGGACTCGTTCAGGGCAGTTTCAAATCTGTCCGGTTGTTTTTAACACGACGGTGGGGGCGCAGCCCTTGGATTGGGTGAGAGTGGGTCGGTTGGCGGGTGTACAGGTCAATGACAGAAACGCTTTGGTGGGCAGAGCCCAGCGGCAACTTGTTGTGACTTGGTTGAGTTCTGTCAACGGTTTCGCCGGACGTCTTGCCGCGGCTGACCGGCTCTGTTACGGGAAGGACAGTTTCAACAGGTGTAAATCTCCTTGCCTGCGATACGCGTCCGCTGCAGCACGCGCCTTGTTTCCTCTGTCATGGACGTAGTTTCGTTTCATTTATGCATATTTACGCCCCTGTACTGTGCTGTGTAGTCCCGGGACGTTTGTTCCAGGGTTGGGTGCTAGACGAACGGTGGATTCGGCACCTTTCGAGGTCGGACCCTGTGACAGGCGTGGCTGTCCAGTTTGGGCTCGGAGTAGCTGCGTTATGCGGTTGACAAGTCCAGGACAAAAGATTCTTGCCGTTTGTTGCTGACAGCTCCAGCAGGAACATTTCACCGAGCGCCGCTATCAGTGGCTGAAGGACGGTGCGTGTGGGCTGAAAGCAGGAAAGCATGTCAGTGTCCACCTTCGCAATTTTGCAGTGCAGTAGGTGGTCAAGTTGAGACGACGTGTCAGAGGAAATCCCATTCCCACGGGCGAAGACTGTTCTCATCAGGACGGGAAATGCTTCTTCTGCATTGGGGCACGTCTCGCAGTCGCGACATAGCCGCGTAGCCCAAGTCCTACGTCTCAAGGGCTGCAGGCAGATGCAGGCAGGAGTGTCTCAAGTCTAACGTTTGGACACCGTGAGCTGCCGAGCCGGCCGGGCAGTAGAGATCTGCAGCCAAACCATGCCGAACCTTCTTGTCAGTATCACGTGTCAGCCAATTGTTCCTGAGATTTGCTGTCGCCAGTTTGGCACGCGATTTGCAGGAACATTCCCTCCCGGTATCGGTCGGATGCAGCTCTGAAGCAGTATTTCGTTAACCTCTTCAGCGAAGAGGTGATCGAGCGCGCTTATGTCGTTCGTCACACAGGTGCGCTTGGGATCGTGAGGATTTAGCCCACTGTCCAGACCGAGTATCAGCTTGCGCACAATGATTTTGCTGCTGCCGTTGGCCATTTATAGCCCCACCCACGCACTAGTGTCATCGTAACTGTCGACCAGCCTGCCCAGAATTGCATTCTGCGTTTAGGAATACGGCCCCTGGTACTATACTTGCAGTACCCATTCCTTGCCTGCAGGACGCCTGACATACCAGGCCATCATGCGCCTGTCGCTTTGTTGGGCACCCTGCGATTCAACGTCAGACCAAACAAAGACTCCGCGCAGGTGGCAGCATTGAAGCAAGCACGCCTGGACTTGCTCCATGCGAAACAGCACTGGGAGGCGCACTATAGTCCCACTACATCAAAGTTGAATTCTGGTCATTTCCGCAGCTCTTCCTGGTACAGAGGAAGCTGGGCGTCCGGATCGGGCCTCCTCAGAGAGTCTTCGGTTGGAGCACTGCGAGAAGTGCCGAGGTTTGAATACAAAATTCGGTGTCCATGTGAAGCCCGCCGTTTGAAGTAATTCCTTCATCCATGCATGGCGTGCCGAACAAATTTTCGTCAGCAGGAAGCTGTTCACAGCCCCCAAGGCGTGAACAGACGCTGACGCAGGAGGTCACGCAAGCACAAGCAAGGCTGGACGAGGGAGTCGCACGAGGACCCATGGCTTGCAGGCGAATAAACAATGAAACCATGCCTGTTACCTGCAGATACCTGCAGGAGGCTTGATGTCAGCGTGCAGGTAGACATGAAACCGGGATGCAAATCTATCACAAGTGGAGCCTCTTTACAGGCATGGTACCTGCTAGGAAAGGTCGTCGTTGGAGCTCAACAGAGCTTGCCTTGTCATTGTGTGGTTCTCACTCAAACCTGCACCTTCACCACGACCACGAGTAGGGAAACAGGGTTGGAGGCCTGCACTTTTTTGTTCGTGCGTGCGTGTGCAAGTGTGCTTTGGTTGCTGCTGTATTCAACCGCAAAGCGAAAGATGACACAAGCGTTGCCTTTACAACTTCAGTGGCTACGCAAGAAGCAAACATTCCCGTGCATGTCGTCTTCGTCCTGTCGAGCCTGATGCTGTCGGAGGCAAGGAGGCAACAGCCTCTCCTGCTGGCTCGTTGAATGTCGACTGCCTTATTTCCGTTCAGTCGTTTGTTTACGGATGTGTGTGTGCCCGTGCCTGTCCCTCAAGCCCTCCGAAGGCTAAGAGACTGAGAGTGACTGTGACAGCGGCATGCGCAGAACTTAAGGCAGCATATGCCATGAAAGTACTCACGCACATACTATATATATATATATATACATACAGATGATTACAGATGTACAATATTCAAAAATGTAGATGTATTATGTGATCTCTATACATATATATATATATATATATACATACATACATACGCACATAGATACACATACACGTACACCCTTACATACATACATAGACATGAACACATAGACACACAATGATTATGATGCCGCCCCGATGTGCATAGTGTTTAGACAGGTGATCGACACATTATCCCCTATGTAGCTTCCCTTGTTTAACCTGCGCTATTCGAGAGCGCAGCAGTTTTCGTTCGCAAGAAGTGGTGCGATGGCTGCCCTGCCGAATCCAAAGATCGAATATTTTCGCGGGCATGCTCGAACCAACCTTGGTTTGTTGGCATGCTTCCCAGGCTACGCGGCTTGTGCAGAGGGTTCGGTGTGTGAGATTTTGCGGTCTCGTTGCGAATCACGAGGGAGCGTCAATTTGCGCAAACCTTTTGCAATATGTTGGGGTATGGTGTTTCCAAGAGCTGGGACTTCATAGAGTGTGTACGTAGTCGTCGAATGTCGGTCTCTGACCCAACTTCTAGTCATGAGCTGCTGGCTAATTGCAAAAAATACTTTCGCGACACATTTGTTTATGCTTCTACTCGGTGTCATGTACAAGTCTGGCAAGATTGGATTTGTACTTAATTCATTAATTCATGTAAAGCACCCTCAAGCAAACATTCCGTATTCCTCTTCTTCGGCCCCCGTCATCGCCGGAACCGCTGGCGGTCTTCCATTAATAATTGCACGGGCTAGGGCTAGGGATGCCTCGGTAGATGCATGGGACGCGCCTTTCTTGAAGAGATTGCTAGAGTAGCATCCTTGTATCTGCTGCCGACCTCCCTAGCCGGCCCCTGAGACTTTACCTCTGATCAGCACCCTCTTACGGAGAAGACAAAAAGGTGCGTGCCCTCTGAGTCTATGAAACTGACGCCGTGTTAGATAGTGCTCTGGGCGTCATGACCGGTGTAGTGCCGTGGCCAAGTACAACTTGGAATTCCCAATAGCCTGCCGGAAAAGACCGCAAGAGAGGACGCCAGAAAGTGAGATTCCACACTAGGCACTAGCTTGTCGGAAAGCAGAAACCGAAAAACATGAAAGAATTCGACAACGGCTCAGGAAAACGAGCCTCACATGACAAGTTGCATTTTATCAGAGCTTGCTAGCCTACCGGAAATTCAGCCTTGACGAAAACCAATTCCCCAATAGCTTGATTGAGACCGAAACGTGACAAGAGACTTGACGATTGCAAGTCCTCAATAGCCTGCTGGAGAGGGACGAAAACCAATTCCCCAATAGCTTGATTGAGACCGAAACTTGACAAGAGACTTGACGATTGCAAGTCCTCAATAGCCTGCTGGAGAGAGAAACCTGACAAAATGCAGTTTCCCGGTTGCTGCGGACCCTACATTGCCCTACATATGTAGCAATGTAGCCAAAAGCAAGACAGCCAACAGACCCACATAAAAAGTACAAAACAATCCCGATCGAATCTTGATTCAAAACAAACGCACACGACATTGTATCAACAACTATGAACAATAGCGCACATATTGATATATGTAAATATGCGTGTATATATATAAATATATATATATATATATATATGTATACAGATATTTTTGCAATCGCATTATGTACTCAGGGAAGAGCGGGAACCGCACCAATTTTTACGCTCAGATGCAGCTCTAGTAGGGTGACTAGATAGGGGCTGGTCATGAAGCGAAATCGATGGTTTACGAGTCGGTAAGACATGATGAGGTATTTCAATACTTTTTTCTTCTGCAGCCGTAGAACAGCGGCGGGTCGACAAAGAAGCGCAGGCCTCTGCGGACAAGATGTGGACGTGGCTTTCGTTTCCGTTTGTTTGTCATTTCAGCAGAAACCGCAAGTTCGCTGGTGTTTATGGGAAGGGTCTTGTTTGTCCCATTCGAGTGACCGAAAAATTCAACATGACCCGGCCCTAAACTTACGCGATCTAAACGTAATCCAGATTGTTAAGTTTGTCGGCTTTGGAAAGCAGAGGCCCATTTTGGCATAACGACCATTACTTTTAAAAGTCATACTCGCATGTAAGGAAGCAGCGTCAACAGCGAAAATAACTGGAAGTCGCAGTCATAGACCTGACTTAGGACCTGAGCCTCATTCACAATGTCTTAAACTCAGGTGCGTGCTGACTTGAAAGCCCACGTCTCGAAGTTAAGCTCCACATGCTCCACAATTTCAGATTGCTCGACTTCCTCCATTCCACCCCACGACTACGAATTCTTCAACGTGCGTTTCTGCTCAGTTCTAATTTTAATCTATATCGAACGAGATCTGTAAATGTCCAGAACATGAACGAAGCGAGTCAGAATGTCCTTTTTGCATTAATGTTTGCACGCGTATTTAAATCTACTTGGAGGGTTGTGACGGCAGGACATCCTAAAAAGGTTGAGAGAGAGCCTGCTCCCCAGGAGATCCCGTTGTATGTTCTTCCACTGGCTTTGTCACGTTTACCAGCGAGCTTTCGCAGCGGCTTGCTTCTCGGGACAGCTTGCGCACCATCAATGTTTGCCTTTCCGTTTCTGCCGGTTGCGCCGTGCGGCTGTCAGGAGCAGTATACACGAGATGTCACAGACTTCAGCATGACAACAGCTCCGGATCCCAATGATCTGATGCATGGCTGGATAGCTCGATTGTGAGGAGACAAGGTCTTGCGTACAATAATGCGTGGTCTGACCAATCGAGGATTTATGCCAATCTTGCAGCCCCGTGGCAGCGATTGGTAGAACTTGCTTTGGTTTCAATCAAAGTTTCAGGCTGGGCTGCTTGTCCAAAGCAACCCTACAAAATAAATAAACATATATATATATATATATATACATATTTATTTATTTATTTACATACATTTACACACCTTCGAAGCCTGCAGGATTCCTCCTACGTGTTTGGAGTTCGGGATCTTATGTCGAGGGCCAGAAGATCGAAGTTTTGTCCCGAAGTTAAGGGAAAACCGTAAACAGAACGGTGCAACGCGGAGTACGTGGCTAAGCCCAGCTTTGCACGAAAGGGGGTGTGCCTCCTTTGATGTACCAGACCAGCTGCCTGTAAGAATTTAGTGGAAGTTGGTGGCCACGTTAGTGGACTCTGGACTGCCTGTTGTGGCAATACGACGGCCAGCGTCAGCATCATGGCACAGCTGGAGGAAGAAGAGATGAATTCTGCTGGATGGAATTGGGCCGGCTTGGCCGCTATATGGGGAGTCCACGACCCAGCAGATTCCGTTCTGACCTTTGCTTTGAAGGCCTTGTGCCACGATGTCAAAGATCGATTCGCCGGGAGGTCTTTACGCTGTGGGTGCCCTTCGTAGTTCTTATCTCGAGCACGGTACTCGGACCAGAGCTGGGGCTGAGAAATTCAGGGCCCCAACACCGACCGCACATGGCATAGAAGTGCGCCTGTGTCTCTGTGTGCAAAGAGGCTGGACAACCTTCGGCGCGGTGCAGGAGATGCTCCCAACTTTGAAGGACCGCCGAACAAAAGTTTTTGGAAAACACATCCTGACATGGCCAGCTGCGAACAAGAGCTGTAAGTGTGGCCAAGAGATTCATCGAGGCATTGGGGTCCGGGGTGCGTGCCAGGAATTCTCTGGTTTGGTTGGTTTGCACGGAGTCGCATTGGTGGAATGCATAAGGCTGGGGCTACTTCTCAGGGTGGGCTGGCCTGAAAGCCTCGCATACTGCACTTGCAAAGCTATCAAATAGCTGGCAGACTCTGGCCGTCGCACCCGTAAAACTCGAAGATTTTTCAAGCCATCCGAAACCGTGACACCTGAACTTTGCAAAGTCGTGCACACCGTTTTGAACACTTCAAGGAGCTTGTGCAGCGGCACATGTGGCTGGAATCTCAATCGCATCAAAGAGGCCTTGCGGTGGCCTAAGCCACTAGTCACTATCATTCCCCGGTAGTAGCAAAAGCAGCCATATCAGGGTTTGATTTGGGCAAGAAATGAAATCCTCGGGAGTATTTGGATTGGGGTCGGGGATGGGGTCGACCAGCCACATCCCAGACAACAGCGCTATGAGCCACTGAGCGAGTTGTGAGAGTCGAATGTAGAGGAAGTCACGCTGGTTGCTGGCAGCTTTGTTGAGCTGGGCTTGGCAGAGAGTCCAGCTGAAAAGTCACTAAACTAAACCCCTTTGAAGCAGATCTGGAGGCCTTCCTCATTAACCCTTCAATGCTTAAATCAGCCCTAGACCCCACCCTGCAGTACCCCGCCTCCTGCAGTGCGATTACTAATGTTGCTGACAAGTGTATCGTCCTGTATTCGTGGTGACGACGAATACTAGCACTAGTTGTTGCCGTTGGCTGCAAGTACGAGCCAGGGTCTGAGCTTTTGGGAAGTAACTACGCGTGGCGAGGAATTGGGACACAAAAACCTCGATGCATGCTTTCTGGGTTTCTGCCCAAGGACAAGCTGCTGACAGGAGTCTTTGCGACTATTGCACTGAAGGCACGGTTGCAGTGCATGGCTGTGCATCGGTCATGGGAGTTTGGCCTGCTCCAAGGTGTTTCTTGCCTTTTTGCCATCTGCAATGTACGTCATCATCCGAACCGTGATGAGCGTGAAGTCGGGGACGGAGGCCATCGGCTAAAAGCTGGTTCCTCCTCGATCCCTCGGTGTTCAGTCAATAACATAATCCTCAATGTTACGTGAAGAATGCCAATTCGAAGGTGCAGATCAAGATGCAGAGTTTTGGATGCAAAGAGTGGTGACCTGAAGTCAGCAAGGTCGGAAACCATTGTGAAGCGATCTATTCGGGAATTCCGTTTGGCTACACCAAATCCCAAGCGCGCATGTCGACCTTTCACAACACTTTCCATCCCTGGCACACCCCTTGTGTCGCCTCATTCTTCTCCCGAAGATAAGCATCACAAAAAGAACAAACAGACAAGCAGACACCAAACGACTCCCGAGGAGTAGTGCCACCAAGTTGCAGGACACGCAAACAACGCCTGCCTTGCCGCCAGAAACAGGATAGCGTTGTGAAAGCAACTGGGCGACGTATGTAGGGGAGGGGCTGTTGCGGAAAGGTGAGTGTTTGGTGAAGTGCATCTTTTCGGCACCTGCTGGCATGGCAGCACGGATGCCCTGGCATCGATGTCTACTCCTGCGTGTCAAGATGGATGAATTCGCACAACACGTGTGGCAGCCTTGCAGCTGAAGGTTTGGGGATGAACAGAAACATGCTGTTTATGCGAGGAGGCTACAAGTAGCAGCTAGCATGGCACGGTGGATGGCAAGGAGGCAACATAAAAGCTATCCCGTGCGCACCTTTTTCGGTGCCGGTGTGGCGAAATCCGTATAGTTGCTTAGCCAAGGAAATGGTACGGTCTTTTCCTCGCATCTCGGGTGCATGCGAGTAGTTGTGCAGAGCATGCTTGCTTGTCATCTTTCTACATCATACGTTGTGGACGCCGGCGCTATCTGGCCTGCGAATGCTCAGTTGGTGTAGTTGAGGTAACGTTTGTCCTGCACCTCGGCCATACTTGATATCTGTAGGAAGGCCGTTGAGTGTTGATTTGGATAAATGTTGTCTATTAATACATGGATACGCAGGCTTTCTGAGTTGGGGCTCAGGGCTTTGGTTCTGCGCAAGAATGCAGAAGGCGCAGGTGCAGCAGGCAACGGAACGTAGTGGTGCCTCAAACAGCTGGACACAGAACCGGGGCCCGCTATTTGCAATCTACAGCCTGGCAAGGAGTAGCTGGGTACTGTGGCCCCTTGAGACGTTTGCTAGAAGCTTTTATTTATGTATTCTGTAGCTCTCCTGTTGCATTGGAATTGGTCGCTAAGTAGTTTCGTTGCAGCTTTGATTTTCACCTCTTCCACATGTCCCAAGCCTGGATATCTCATTCTCTAAGGCATCCCACCTGAAACCTAAATCATCATTTAACGTTTTTACATCAAATGCCATGCCAGCCTGAGCTTTTTCTTCTGGCAATTTCAGATGCAATTTCAAGGCTGGTCACTTCCCTAAGCCGCGGAGTGACCCTGACACTGGCAGCCAACTCAGAGCCTTTTCCAGATGCAAATTCATTTGTTGTGATGTCCTTGGGATTGCCGCACCGAAGGTTAGCGTTGCACAGAAGCCGGGACGCATCTTCCGTATCCTCGCGGATTTCCTGCCATCAGCTAGGAGCCCAGGAGACCCCTTTCGTCCTGCGCCGCCGACACCAAACGGATCTAAAATACAGTGTCTTGACGATCAACCCAACCTTTTAACAGAAATCTCCATAATGATTTTGTTGACCAGAAAAGAGTCAGTCAAACTGCCGCCGAGGCTTCCCATTTCTACTTCAACTATACCGTTCTCGGATGGATCGTTTCCGACCTCAGCTTTTCGGATCCGACTTGTCTCGACCCCCTGCTCCTTGCTGACATCAACGCTCCTCGCTCGCAGGTGCCATTTATGGAGCTGGTCAGAAATGCGAACTTCTGGAAGCCACTCACACCAGCAAGCTGGAAATTCGCACTGGTAATCGTGTGACATGATATGTTTGCTTTTTAGGCTAGTGTCAAGTGTCACCGTGTGTATGGGCCTGCATTCTGCCCGTTCGGTTTTTGCCAGTCAGCAAGCAGGCAGTCGCTTGCACCCCTTTCCTCCGCATCAGGTTCCATCTTTGCAAGTACTTCCTGTCAATGTCGGAGAAGGCCGGCTCCACGGGGGCAACGATGTCATCAAGGTGCAAGCTGTATGCCAGGAGGCGAAGGAGTACAGCGAACCTGAAGATCCAGCAAGCTATGGACCGTGAGCAGACTACGCACGAACGCATGCCGTCTTCAGGAAGTCTCTCTGCGATGCCATGTGCAGGATTTGGAGCTCGGATGGCCTCGTCACTCCTGATCTCTGCAATCACGTTTGCGTTGCTCGGTCGTAGCATCAGCAGAAACACGCGTACATTAGGGAACTGAATTCTGCACGAACATTCAGGTTCTGTTCATGTTCCCCGCTTATTCTGGCATTTTCATTCATATCCTTGAGCCTGTCGCACGCCAGCTACACATATCTCGTCTCTTGGCCGGAGCTGAGCGCCCAGATATGATGCGCAAACAACGAGAACAGACGGAAGAGGGAATGTTCCGGTTCCAAGGTGGTGTACGCTGAGTCGAAAAAACCCGACACTGGTGGCGTTCTGTGGGTCCATGGGATCAGCTACCTGTTCTTGGCACCCCGGCTTTACAGCTGATCCAGCGGACAGTCGCTGTTCCATCACGACTGAAATATCAAGTGCTGGCAGGTGATCCTGATGTACATACTGCTGATGACAGGAGTTCTGCAAATGCTCAGTTCGAGTGGCAAGTGGTTGGGGCCACCTGTGGTCGCCCCTTGGACTTTGCGTGACCAGTGGCGACTAACGGCTTTCAGTCTGGAAGCTTTCCGTGCCGACCTTAAACCAAGATAGGATGGTCCCAGGCACTTGCGTCGACTGTGGCCCTTTATGCAGGAAAACATCGGGCCTGCCGGCTGCAGTAGCGGTAGTGAAGGCAGCGGGACTCTGATTAAAGCTATGTTTCCTGATGCACACACAAAGAGAGAGTTGCAAGATCAAGGTGGACAGCTTGGCTTTTGATGTGCTCCCTCTGGAAGAAGTCGTCAGGACAAGCCAAGACTTGAGCAAGAAACTTTGCTGCACGACATTAAAAGCTGTCTCGCAGCAACAAGCTGTCGTCTCAAGTTGCCTCTACCCTGTATTACCCTGGCGCTCTGTTGGAGCACGTGTTTGGTTTTGGCAGCGTGCATGGCATGGCATGGCATCAGTATCAGCGCAGTTCCCCAGGAAGGCTGTGCGCGAACAGGGCCAGTACGTGCAACTTGGCCCTACTTCCGCAGAGGTCACTCTGCAGACAAAGCTGAATCAAGCCCTTTAGCATGTGATCTGACAGGCCTTCAAACCGCTTTCAAGTGCAAAGGAATTATATGATATTATATGGAGGAAGTAGATGGAAGTGGGGCAGTTCCTTGCAGACCAGCATGGTGCGGGCAATGGCCTGGCTTTGTCCTCGGAGCATTGTAAGATCTGGTCGTAGATGAGACTGAAAGTCGCATTCAGAAGTCTTCTCACTCTGTATCGCTGTATGAGGCAGCCAGAGTGTGACCTTGCTGCCGTCCAGGGCACCAAGTCCTGAGCAGACGCGGCCGCTTGAGATGCCGAGAATCCGAGATACAAGAGCAATTCGTACTGCTGAGCGGCACACAAAAGAAGGGCACTTGCATGCAGCATTCATGTTTCTGTGAGATCAACCGTGAAACAGTCCATGCCCCTTGTGTTTTCACCCATATTTTCTCTGCTCCATCTGTCCGGGACTTTGTCGCGGCTTTTTGGGCTTGCCACAAAGGTGACAGTGCAGCGGCAGCAGCCCGGTGCAGAGAATCAGAAGCGCCAGGTACGCCCACATCCGCCTTGGTTCTCTCATGCAGACAGCATACACAACGCTTTTGTCAAGGCCAGACGTGCCCTCTTGCAGTTGACTACTGCTTCAACCTCAGTCTCTTGAAGTTGATTTCGTGGCAAATCCAAAGTTCCAGATAATGTGGGGAGGTGGACCAGTTAGTCGGTCGCAGGAGCTGACGCAGCGACTCTTGGGCCTTGGCTGTGGTGAGGCCTGGCAGGCACGCTATTGCAGTGCAGTGCCAGTGCAGTGCAGGTGGCTGGTCTTGTGACGAAGGTCTGTGACAGCCTCTTCGTCTCTTCATTGCTTCGAAATTTTTGACAGAACTTGGTCCACATCCCCAACCAACTGCAGACTGCAAATTTCGGAGTGATCGGCAAGCACGGAAGTATATAGAGGTACAGCGGTCTAACTATTACAGTCAGCGGCGTAAACCCAAACACCGGAGGCTTCGAACCCGAAGATAGCGCAAAACCCACCACAGACTTCGAGAAAAGATCTTCTGGAGAATCCCGTTAAGAAACAGCTTGATGTCAGACAAGATTCATGTGAAGTGTTTCTGCAAAAAACTCTGCAAAGTGTTCCGCAGATTGAGACTGGAGACCCCGTGTCACAAGCAAACGCTGTGGCAGTGTCTGTGGCACTGTGGGAGGGGGCGGGAGTGCAGAGGCATGCATCTGCAGGCACGAGGAGGCAAACTCAATGATGCTTCAACCATGCCGGCACGGCATCGGTTTGCAACATGCACTTGACAATGTCACACACTATCACACACCTACTTGCATGACCATGAGCCCTGTAGTAAATGCAATCAAGCAGATGTCGAGGCTTCAAACGATCTTGTGTGGGCCATTCGCACGGAGTCGGAGGGACAAGAACAATGGGACGAAGGAAGAGTGGCCGTGGACCTGACTTCGTTGTGGGAGCCACTGGAATTGCGCAGTGGCTGCTTGCCGGATTTTCTGAGGTGCAAATGCCAAAATCAATGCCTGACTGTCTGAGTTCCAAGCCTCTGCCGCCACCCAGGAATGTGCCGGGCTCAGCTTGTGAACACCGCGAAAGGGTTGCACGCACTACAGAAACAGACAGACAGAGACAGACAGACATGCAGACAGACAGAGGCTCAAGGCTCAAGGGGCATGCCTGCATAAGTAGTTGGAGCGCGGCTTCAATGCGGCTTCAATAGCTCAAAGGGGTGTCAAGGCTGGGAAAGAGATCCGGCTGTGTCTCGGGGCTCGGATGCCCCCACACTCCGTCATAGTCACACTAGATCCCACTAGACGAAACCCACTTGAGAGGCGGCGCAGCGAGCCACAACTCTTGCGTTCCAAGCTAAAACATTCTACCGGGACACGGTCCAGCTGACCATCCCGGACAACCTTCACTCTGCGTGAGGGTTTGTGTCCACCGGAGGTTCGAGATTAGCCGACCCCAGCAACATAGTGAAGTGCGCCGGCGTTGGCTGAGAGGGAGACTGCCTCCGAGCAGCGACAGTGATGGTGAACAGAGTGAACTAATCGGGACATGTTTCAGTGAAGTTGTCCCTGATTCCAATACCTAGTGCATGCAGTGGCGAAGTTTCGGGCGTAATGCGCAGCTGGAAACTCACCCAAACCCCCCGACCTGGCGGCAGCAATCGCAAGTGATGTGACAAGCCTTGCACCAACAGTTCTGAGAAGTCGATGCGACAGTGTGCCGCCCGCGGGGTCATCAACCGCATTCGGGATACCTTGAGGCCACGAGTTCTTTCCAGTCAAACCGAGACCTGATCGAAAGCTTTGCATGTTTTCCTCGAAGTCCCGTCGTCAATTCATTGATTTTGCCAGGCGTTTCATGGACCGAAGGCTTTACTTTAAGCCCTGTTTGCCAGACTAACACGAAGAAGACACGGTGCAAGCTTAAAGCAGCTTAGAGGATGGGATGCGGAGGGGGTCAGCTTCTGCTTTGATGTTGCTTCTACTCGCTACTGCAGACGGCAGCTAGAGCAGATAGCTGGGGACGTGGGGGAGAGCAACATGTCATATGTTTACCTGCATACGGACACGGACACAGAGCGACAGATGCTGTGGTTTGACGCGTAGGATGTTACAGGAAAGCCTGCAGCATCTGCGCAACCAAACAACGTCGGATACTGTAGCCAAAGAAGAGTTATTGCGCAAGATGAATTCCAATACTGTCGCACGTGACACGCACGACTGCGAAACAAACGGTTTCTACGAGGCACTTGCAGCGGCTGTCGCTGGCGCCGGCTGCTGCCCAAGAAAGACTGGTACCATCATGGCGATGGCAACGCAGAGACGGCTTGACAATGAGGCGGTGGCGAATCGGGTGAGGCCAGTCCAGCCCCGTCCAGCCCCATTTGTCATTTGCGGTCCCACTTTGTCATGCAAGAAAGGCTGCACAGAACGAAGGAGGAGGCCGGAACTAGCACAAGGTCAAAGAGACAACCACACTGTTTTAATGTTTGGTCAGGTGAGGGTGGAGATGCGACGACGGCTGCAGGAGGCCCCTGACCCAAAATGTCGATTCTACCTTCAGGAAGTCTCCAAGCATCTTTTTTGGTCAGCTCACGCCTCGGACCGCGGACCGAGGCGCGGCTCCTGAAGCGACAGACCCGGGCGGCGAGGCTTTCGTGCGTCACGGGGTGTACTGGTAGCCTTGTTGGACTTTTTTTCGGTGGTTCACATGTCGTTATGTCGACACAGCATCCGCGGGCTCGAGCACGTCCAATGGCTACCTGAAACTGACGGTGCTTTTCTTTCTTTAAAGGCAGAAGCGCCATCAGACCCGGCGGCCTCGAAGGATTCCACGTCGCAAGAGGCATGGCCTGCAGCACAGGTTCTGAATGTACCGTGGCTGTCTGGTAGACCTGGTCCTTCAGGGCTGCTACCTCATATCATGGAGAGACGGGCAGGCTCCGAGCTGGGTTTGGAGCCGAACTGCTTTGCTGTTCTAGAGCCGATGGCTTGCCAGGCTTGTGGCTCCATCTTGTTTGCATGTCCTGTTCCAGTAAGGTTCATGCTCAGCATGTTTGGCGGATGGTTGCCGATGAGGACGCCCGAACCGCAGGAAGTCCAGTCTTGTCTGCTGTGCAAACGCAAACTTCTTGAAGTCATGCTGCGGGCAGCCCAGCAGCTTAGTTACACCCGGAAGTCAAGTGCATCAACAATTCAACGGTCAACAAGACTAACCGTTGCCGACTTTTCGGACTTTTTGGACTTTCGGCTGTTACTTCGGCACCCTTCGCATGATGTTGCTTTTTCTGCGCCCTTGAGAGTGCTAGCGGGAGTACCACGACATGTTCAGCCTCTCGAACCTTGTTGTAGCAGGCCTGCTTGACTTTTCCGTATGTTGGATGCTTTTTGGAACTTATTCACCTGTTGGGGCTTTTCTACTTTTCGTGGCTTATCATGACTGTTAGACTTTAGACTTTTCTTTTTTCGGTGGGATTTCCGACTGTTCAATTGTCAATTCCACTTTCAAGGTTTGCATGCCCCGCCAGCGGTCATTCCAACACCGCACCCAGGATGTAAAGCTTTTCAACAGCAGTGTGCGGGCCACAAGTGTGAGAAGTCCTAACATTTCTCGATTGCTGAGGTCATGATTGCGACTGCGGGCATGTTTCTCGAAGTCTCCAAGGGTGCGACGTGTGACACTTCCAGGCTGCAGGAGTCCCAGTTCACAGTCAGCCAGGCTTGCGATGTTGCCGAGATAATTCACGTTTTTGCAGGTTTACTGCAGTCTTCCTTTCAAGCTTCAGCAGGTCCAAACTGCTGCAGCAAGGCGCTGACCTCCAGGCAATTGAGTGCTGGCATGTTGCAGATCTCTCATGTGCACAGCCATTCCGATGTTTTGCGGACGTACTAGAGCGCTTTGGCAGGCGTTGAACGGTGAAGGGTGCACGGTGCTGCTCCTGGCCGTGCGAGCCGAGGCAACATCCCAGTCGATTGTTTGCCTGCAGTGTCGGTGCAAAGACAACGGACACCGGTTGCGCCAGCTCCCCCACACCGCCGGCTTAGCCACTAGTCGAGCCTGTCTTTTCGGAGCTTGGAGTTTGAGGTGGCTGTGCTGGCAGTGATAATTTAAGTATCGGTTTTGGTTGCGGTAAGGTTGTGGTTGTTGCTGGTTGTTGGCTCCTGTCTTTGACGTGTTCCAGCACCTATTCGGACCAATTCCATCAGCCCGGGCTGCGATGAATGAGATGTTGATGTTTTTTCCGTCCCTCCATCGATGTGGACCTGGACCTTCCAAGAAAGCAAACCCAGCAAGCTGTACCAGAGGAGGCTTGGTTCTGTGAATGCAGCTTTTCACCTCGGTCCCAGCAGTCGCCTTCGGCTTCTTGAAAAGGTGCCGGTGGAAGTCTTCAATGTGCCTGTCTCAGACACCGCTTGCAACAGGCGGCTTGAAGTTCCCAGTTCTTGAGTCCTGGCCGTGCCCTCATCAGAACACCCGATCAGCTTTGACCAATCCGCTGACGGCATCTTTGGCTCCAGCTCAACCAGCCAAACTTTCAATGCGATGTACTAACTAAGCTTTAAAACTATTCACAATGACCTAGTTCTTGATTGTCCGGGCTTCGATACATGGGCGAGCATGCACTAGTCTGGATACATGTAAGGATGCCAGTGAGATGCGCCTTGGTCCCTAAACTGTAGACAGGCCCTGATCTGCAACAGGAGTTTTCGGGGGAGCGCGCATGTGTGCAAGATTTTGCACTCCGGTCGTGCTTGCGGGATGGAGACTGCCTGGACATGAGGAACAATTGCACTGGCCGCAAGGTGAATGCATCGCATGCATGTTGGTGATTTTTTGCATTGAGATGTGACCGCATGCACCTTTCTCAGGTGAGCAATGGGTCAGGGCGTTTCTCTTGGAGAGGCTTCTCAAGAGTTCCTCGGATATGACTTCGGCTTCTGCAGTGTCAGACTCTGCGAGGATGGTGTAGGCGATCGAGCAGTCTGTCTCATCACATTAGCAAATGCAGTAAGGCGCTACTTCCTGCAAAAAGTCAAGCTCGGAGAAGGGTCCTTCGGGACAGTTTGGAGAGCTGTGGACAGGCAAGCGCACAACGGTGGTCCCATCGGATGCGCTGTGCAGCCTTGTGCACTTGACACCGAAGCCGCGAGTCTGATGGCTAGGAAAAGCCGTTTTCTTTGTGTGTTTAATGCAGTGCCGCCTAGAGCTGATCATCTAACCCTGACACACAGGACGTAGCCCACGCAGAGAGATGTATTCAAGATGGACTGTGCTCGTAATTGTTGTAGGGAATAGTGTCTGGAGAAGCTGCTCACTTCAAATCACTCCTCGCAAACATAATTAGTTGTGTGCACGAGGGCGGCCCAGCTTGAAACCAGCTTGCAGAGGCAGGAAAACACCATCGTAGCTGTCAAGCAGCTCGACAAGGCAGGAGCTCGCCGTGCAAGTCTTCACAGGTCGCGACACAGCGCAAAGCCTCTGTTGACAGGCATTGCTGCCAAAGCGCGGCGTTCGCCGGCAAGATATTGAGCGAGAGGTGGCAGTGATGCGAGCGGCGTGGCCACACACTATGCGTGGGTGGTGGAATGCATGTTTCTCTAGGGCTCTAGGGAGCATGCGACTCCCCAACATGACTGTGCAGCTGTGCCTGGGCTTGCTGACTAGGTTTCCTCCAGGTTTCACTTTGCTTCCTTGAGTTCTTTCAATATGTGGCCTTGTTGACACGTCACTTGCTAGCTTTGTTTGCTGGTTCGGCTGGCATGTATGGAAAGTCTGTCTGTCTGTTTGTTTGTGTTTCCGTCCGTCTGCATGCTTTTACGCAATGTGACATGTGCAGTGCATGCATGCATGCATGGATGTAATCATGTAGTTGTATGATGTTATATGTACACATGTATATGTGTATGTCATTATGTAGCTTCGGTATGTGACTAAGCATGTAGGTATGTGGGTAGGTATGGCATGGCATGGTACAGTATGCATTGTAAGAATTCTGTTGCATGTATGTATGCATGTATGGTCACGCGCTCCGCAGCCCCCCCCCCCCTCCCCCCCCAAAGGTCAATGGTCCGGATATAGGGTGGGGCCCCCCCCTCCCCTGTGGTGTGGGGTGTGGGGTTCCTCTTCCCCCTGTGGGGTGGTTGTGGGGTTTTGGGGTTTAGGGTTTAGCTTAAGCTTTTGAGTTTTGGGTTTACGGTTATAAGGTAAGGCTTCGAGTCGACAAGGGCTTAGGGAGGATTTGCTGTGTATGCTCTGCGTTAGGCTTAGAGCCTGCAGTTAGGTGGGGTTTAGGTTGGGTGCAGCTTTTTAAGTACAAGTTAAGGTTGCTCAAAACAGGGGCACGCGCTGCGTTATAGGGTTTACGGCTTGCTTGCGAAGGGCTTGCGCGTGAGCCCTGGCCACCAGCACCACCCCACCATCCAGCGGCAGCTCCAACAGCCCCCAACCCCTTTCCGCACACGCCAGGCCCCCCCCCCCCCCCACCCCTGTCAGACCATACCATTGGGGGGGGGGGGGGGCTGGGAACGCCAGACGCCTGACCATGTATGTCTGTATGTGTGTGTTTGTGCATGTATGTAAGCATGCATGCATGCATGCATGCATGCATGCATGTATGTATGTATGTATGTATGTATGTATGTAGGAATGTATACGATGCGTGCGTGCGCGTCGGCTTGTCTGGTATATGTATGCATGCTTGTATGCACTTATGTATGTATGTATGTATGTATGTACGCATGTGATGCGTGTTGTGTTGTGTGTGTGTGTGTGTTTGCGTGTTTGCTTGTCTGACGGTGCTTGCATGATTGTGGAGGCATTCCGAAACCTTACTTGTTCACACTTGAGAGACAGGTTCTCGGAAGAGCAACGGGGTTTCCGTTTAGAGCGTGCAGTAGGCGACCATAGGTCAGTGTATGTAGTGGAAGGTTAGCAGGGTTTTAGGTTTTCGGGCTGAAACCAGTGTTGAGGAGGTCTCTGCGGTTTAGGGTTTGGGATGGAGGGTTTTGTCGCAGTCTCACTGCAGGGTTTGAGAAAGTCTGCCCCCGAGCTGCCCCGTGCGTTTCCTTAGCTCCATGGGTCCATGCCTGAGATTCTTCAGTGGGCGTTTTGTTGTTATTCTTGTTTGTGGCGGTGGTGGTGTGGTGCTGCTGCTTGCTGGCCTTGTGTTGGTGTCGTGGTTGTTGGTGGTGGAGATTGTGGTGGTGTTTTGTGTGCTTGTATGTGCTTGTCTATCCGAGCGTCCGTTGTATACATGCACTAACTTAGCATGTCAGGCCGTGTCCCATCCGAGCCAAGGCTGCATTCAAATGCTCTGATGGCAGGGTGGCGGGGTAGACATATTGGATGTGTGACAATGTGTGATCCAAATATGCCTGCAAAAGGAATGTTACCAAGTTGTTCGGCAGTTGGGAGGACTCTGCAAGCATATTCTTGGCGTGCCTTTGGCTGAGCAGATTTGCGCATGCTTGCTTGCTGTCGTCCTGATATGAATACCATGGCGAGAGTCGGGCGACAAAGCGATGGGAATCTGAGGCTGGAGTATTGTGCCACGGCAATAATTCTGGGTGTAAGCACCCTCGTGCGGGAAGCAATCAAACGCCCGTGTAAATGTGGCAACTACAGGTAATGGTGGCGACTTTGGAGACAAGGCTTCGGAAATGCGCAACGACTGAGCCCGATTCAGGAGTGTAGGAGTGAGTGCGTGTGCGCGTGCTCTTGCCGGTGTGCGTGCGCGTGCGGGTGCGGGTGCGGGTGTGGGCGTGGGTGAGTGGGTGTGTGCGTGTGAGTGATTTGCAGGTGAAAGAGAAGGGAATGGAACTCGAGGAAAGCACAGCTGCCGAATGGATGCCGCTGAGCTTTGGCAGTTTAGTCAAGGGGAGATACTCCTCGGACCGTACGCTTCCGCTGCGAGTGAGTGTGCTGCGGCAAGGTTCCAAATCGTCTCAGCCATCGGGGTCTTGCATAGCAAGAGTATCTGCCATAGAGATATCAAGCCGGACAACTTCATGGTGCATGACGAGGCCAGGAGGATTTCAGATGATGATACCAGTTATATCAGGATAGAGAAATCCGCTGGTGGGCGTGGTTTTCCAAGCACTGCAATGCCAGGTCTTGAAGTTGTCAGATTTTGGCTTGGCAGTTCACCTTCCTTTTGGCCAGAAGCTGACCGAGAAGTGCGGCACTCCTGCGTTCATGTGTCTTGCCTTCGTCGAGCCTCCATATGATCTTCATATCTCTCCGTGGGCCGGAGACATGACCACCGCTGCGCTGCTGCGCCGCGTGAGAGTTACTTCCCCAGGTCGCCGGAGCAACACCAGCTGCCGAGAGGAAGCAGGGGCCACTTGAGCTGCAAATGCGCGAACTGAGAGCGCGATTCTGGGAGATGATCGGAAGAGGGGCGAAAGAGAGAGTGGCCATGTCAGCGGCTAGGTCTCACGATATGGAGGTCGCTCATGTTCGGCTGAAGGCTTCAAAGTTGACCGCTGCGATATTAGGATGGATCAGGAGTTGGACGGTATGTTCGAGAACCAGGATCATTCAAAGAAAGAGAATAATCGTGTCATCGCCTCCAGTACGCCGATGAAGACAGACTGCAACAGTTGTCTCTCACGACACCGCGCACAGCCCAGTGGGCCCATGTCCCGTCTGCAAGATGTCAATATCTGCACAAGCTTAACACGTGCTCCGCATGTCTCTTATTGCAGCGCTTTGGATCCTCGGATGGCTGATCGTCTGTCACGGCCACTAGACTAGTCACGTATCGATTAGTTTCATTTCTCGTCGCAGAAAGCAACACTGTTTTTTCGAATTTCGTCGCCGTGAATTCTGCGCGCTTCGCTAAATCCCGATCCAAAATACGTGTCGTGGTTCAACGATGCGACAATTAACTCTGCATTGCGAGCAGCACTTCAGACAAGCCTTGTAGCTTTCGTGCCATCCGAGGCTACAGTCATTCTTGCGACGTTTGGGCCGCCGGCATCACCATGAAGCTCGGCGATTGGTAAGGTCTTCCGGAGGTGTAGTTTTGAGCTAGCGTGAGGAGATTTCAGTCGCAGGATGTTTTCACACATCGGCTCGCCAGCACAAAGGTATATGGTCATGTTCGCTGGCAAACATCCCTTCTTGCTGGCCAGCCACTCTTCTGAAATATCACTGCGTACTGATTGCTCGCACCGCCCAAATCGGCCCCGGCCGACGTTGTAAGTTCCAGGCCAGAAGAGGCTTCGATTCAAGATTGTAAAACAGCACCAGCGGCGCAAGCCATACACAATATCCTTGGGGCAACGGCGGACAGCCAACAGCAGGTCATGTCAAAGACCCTGCCGCAGCAGGGTTGTTGTTTGGGGATGGAGCGGTTTGACTCGTTTGACGGCATGGAATCTTCGATAATTTATCCATTTCTCGGGCGTTCATTCCCTGCACTTTAACCTTGAAGGAGAAACGGATTTTTGGTAGGGCATCAGTGCAGCTCACAACATAGATCATCGTCGGTGACTTCTTCCTTATCAAACACAGCCTCAGCAGACTGTGGCGGTCTCTTTGTTCATGTGTGTTCTGTCACCCGCAAGCGGCTCCTTGGTCGGTTGCAAGTCCCACAGCGCCAAAAGCTTAGGCCAGCAGCTGGATGAGCAGGCCTTACTTGCTGGCCAGCTGGATTTCAGCGTTGGCAGCAGCTTCTTTGGCTTTGCCATGATGCTTGACTGGCCTGGCGCAGATGTTACGAGTGAAAGGGCTTGTGTCAGCTTGCGCGGGTACCACGGGTAGCTGGGTAGACACTTGCACGTGCACCTCAGGACCGATCGCTTCTCGGAGTCTGCACGGTTCTTTTGCAGACAGAAGCTGAAGCTGAATTGGTGGGTGTAGCATGTATAATGTACTGGTGGAACACTGCACTGGATTTTGTTGAACCACGAGCACGTGCACGGGACGTTTGCGCACTAGCACATGGTGGAAGGACATCTACGCATTAATCGGCGATAGAGCGGCACACACCATGACGCATGTTGTTTCGTGAGCTTGTGGATTGTAGAAGTTCGGAACCGACAGTTGCTGTCTGTGTATTGCACTTGGTTCTGTAAGAAACAATCGGCCGAGTGCTTGGAGGTCAGGTAAATGATGCTCCGTGTGCCTCGAGAGCCCGGAGCCTCCATTTCTGCTTTGGCCTATGAAGGGATGGCTGGGGCCCTGGGGCAGGCGGTGGAGAGGCTCCTTGGGCCCGTGCTGAGATCGCGGCAGTCCGCACTATACGGCAGATGTGCAGACATTGTCAGGGGTTGGGGATGCGGGATGCACTGACGATGATACTCGGGGGTGATCCGGCTCTCCGTATGCTTGGGTCCATCCGCAGTGTTGCAATTCAGGCAGCTCTCCGAGCCTCGCGCACAGCCCCACCCCCCTACAGCAGACGCAACTGCCACTCGTGAGTTCAAGGCTATGCCGGCTATGCCACTGGGTACTGTGCGGGATTGCGATGATCAAAACTGGGTCTTCCAGACATGGATCTGTTTGCAGGCCAGTCCCCCGCGGCGACAAACCACTGCACCCGCAACCCTGCGACGGGAGCCCTTGGCAGCCTTGGCAACAATGCCCGCAAGGCGAAGATGAACACCGTGATCGACCCAGGAGATGACGGAGAGATCCCGAAGCTCGAGCAGACGGATGTGGACCGTCACTGCAGGAACTTGGAGGCCATCCGGGGTGGCCCAGTCCGACCGGAATCGGGGCCCACGCCGGATCACATCTTTGCTCTCAAAGGTATTAAAGTGGATCTTGACCTGGCACCGTATGCTGACTTCCAGACCAGGTTCGCGCGGTCCCTAAACTTCCTCCACCACACCCTTCAACCGCATGGGACCTTTGGGGGGTGGAGGTCGCTGGTCCTCTGTCCTGGTACGTATATGTTCGAGAACACACTGCTCATGCTTCGGGTAGAGGAGGTGTCGGAGAACCAGGTCCAAGTGGTGGCACAGTCCGCCTTGGACCTGTACCGGGAAACCTCTCCGCTGAGGACCGCTGCAAAGCGGTACCTTCATGAGCGCCACGCGCGCCGTGTTCAGTCGCGGCCGGCCCGGACAGAGGCTTTTTGGGACGAACATGTGCTGCGGTTCCTCGCCACGAAGTCGCGAACCAAGGTTCAAATTGGGGTCACTGACTGGAGCCCGGACGGACACCACGGGTACGGAGCCCGCACCGCCGGCAGGGGAACCAGACGGCGAAGAAAGGGCGCACCGCCTAGGGAGGGGGCAAGGGCGGCAAGGGGTGGCACGGCGCGGGTCCAAGCGCGCCAGGGACAGGCCTGAAGGGAAGACAGACGAGGAGTGGCCTCCTCGCGGAACGATGCGCTGAGCTCCATTTGGAACTCGGCCGGGCGTTTAGCGTCGAGGATTTATGCCCGAAGAAGCATCGACACGCAACACGCTGCTCCTTCAAGCTGGGTTTGTGGAGGGAGTTCCTCGAAAGGGACTCTCTGCCCTCGTCGATTTGAAGGGGTGTTCCCAGAGGCGAGCCTCTTTGAGGCGCAGCGAGCTTCGCAGGAGTATCCCGAAAGACCGGGGAAGGAGACGACAACTGCAATGACAAGTCATTTGCTCAAAACGCGGCCGAGTCTGACCAAGAATTCAGGATGATCAGCGAGGGCCACTTCGAGAAG
Source organism: Symbiodinium sp. CCMP2592 (assembly GCA_905221615.1). Lineage (NCBI taxonomy): Eukaryota > Dinophyceae > Suessiales > Symbiodiniaceae > Symbiodinium > Symbiodinium sp. CCMP2592. The sequence continues at coordinate 551,106 of CAJNDT010002791.1, forward strand.
ATAGGGACACGGGAAGATGTCCTCGTCAAGAGGTGGCCGGGAGCTATGGCCACCAAGTGGCCACACTCGTGAAAGAACGCCCGACGGGACGACCCAGCTTAGGACCCGGCTGGTGGTGGACCAGAGGCGGAGCCTAGCCACCCTCCTCAAAGAGCGCATTGCGATTTCTTTTGGGGGGCGACGCCGTACAGTACGCCGTACAGGGGCGCTTGGACCTCTTGCGAGCGACCGGCCGAGGAGGGAAGGTAGTGCTCATGCCGGTGGAAGTTCAGGACGCCTTGCTTGATAGTCAATGAGGAAGACAGGGCGTCCACCATCATCCAGGACACTGCGGGCACTTACTACGCGTACTTTGGGGTCCCCTTCGGGCTGGCCACCGCCCCACTTTTATGGGGCCCAGGGTGCGGGTATGCCCGGAGCAAGATTGTTCTCGCAGTTGTTTACTAGATGGCAAGTTGGAAGATCAGCCGAGGATGGTTACTCCTGACATGGGCAAACGGATTTCAGCTGCTGCCGCGTGCCACAGCGAGTGGTTCCGGGACGACTGGCTTGATCAATATGATACTGAGACTAGTAGATCTCAGGATGATTGTTCTGTCGGACTCCCGCACAAACAGGAGCAAGCTGTCGGAAAGTTTCGACATCCCCAGGACCGGGCATAGGGTGTTTGCGGCGTCGAGATTTAGGGCGAGAGCTTGACAAACCTCGAAGCAGCCACTGTTGGTTGTGCCTTGCAGTTTGCACCAGTTTGATGTGCGCGGGCTTTGTTGCATACAGTTGGAGGAAGCTGACCCAGTACCAAAGGAAGGAAGCCCGGTGATTTGCAGCTGGACCGAGATCAGAAAATTTCGGATTTGCCGATCACGCTCAAGTTATGCGCATCCGACGGGCTGGGTGGTCAGTGTCTTGCAGTGGAGCAGCTACTGTAGAGCCGAAAGAGTCTTGTCAGAGATCAGTCAAGCGACCTCTGGATCCTGGCAGGCAAACCGCCTGCAAGCCCAGGAATTGCCAGGCGCACAGCAATGCAGTTTGCATGGCTCTGGCAGACCAGGGCCTGCATTGACGTGGTTTTGCAAAGACCGGATATCATGCCGTGCGCCCGTGCACGTATCATTGAACAACATGCGGCCCGCCTTTATGCACATACTGACATACAAGCCATATATACTCCGTCGCTATCTCGTTCGCTCTGGAACCGTTTCTGTCGTTTGTTGCTCCACTTTCACCTTGCCTCGCTTCTTGTCGGTGAGCCGCCTTGATTTCTCCTCTGTTTCTCAAAAAATAGCATGTGTTGCCAGGGTGCAATCAAACGTGACCGTCGATGGGGGAAAGGACAAGGAGGAGCACCTGTAGCACTTGCAGTAGTCAATGCACGATTCTGCAGCACGTCGTCTCTCAGGAGTCCACTCAGCGCTGGTGGCCATTCAGTGCAGAAACACCTTCGCAACCGTCCCGCGAATGAACCAGTGACATGAGCAGGGATGCGCTTGCGAGCACTGCCACATGCGTGTGTCATTGGTGATGGATGCTGATCCAACAGGCTTATCGGGGCAATTCGCTAATCGAGACGAAGGTGAAGGTCCTCAGTGTGAGCCACTGCTGTTGAGGTCAAAGCCGAAGCAGCCGGAAGCGCCGGAACCAGAAGAGCAGCAGGAGAAGCAAGAACTGCAGCAGGAATTGCTGCAGCACCGGCGAGCGCTGCAGGGACAAGGCTCTCCTCGAACTTCGCACGCGGACGACGAGCTTCGAAAGCGGAGCCTCGGCCTCGAGCAGCGAAGAGACGACTAGACGATACTAGACGACTGCGACGGTGCCTTCGAATGTCATGTCAAATTCTATTCTTCGCGACGCAAATCATCCAACACGACAGTTTGCTGTAGTTTGCTTCTAAGGATCCAAGGGTTGGAGGAGCAGTTGAGGTCCGGAAGTCAAAGTCGGCGTTGTTCTCCGCCTCCCCGCTTCCCCCGTGCAGGCAACACGAGGAGCAGAGCCGCCTGCGGGAGGAGCAGAATCGCTTGCAGAAGGAGCAGAACGAGTCCCAATGGGAAATGCTGGTGCAGAGACTTAGCACAATTGGGCTCGTCGTCATCACACATAGGGTGGGCAGTGTGTCGGTGATGATGAATGATGAAGGACCCCTCTCGGACATCCTTCACCCCTGTCTGCGATGACTAAATATGCCAGCGTAGATGCCACTACAGTGAAGAGCACCATGGCGAGCATGACGACGACGACCACTCCACGACCACAAGGAGACCACAAGGAGATCCCGACAACACCAGCAGGACAGGTCCCGGGCAGTGTGCTTCCGCGGGCGCCACTTGGTACACTAACCCATTGTTTACACTTAACGTTAGAACCGCGGCCAACCCCCAGCGGTTATAGCGCGTACTGCATTGCACTCCTTGGGCAACCAAGTGTTGTTGTTGTCCCGCAATCACATGCAAGCACTCAGGATGCAGCAGTTTATCAAGGACAAGAAGATGACGCAGGACTTGGAGGCCGCTCGTTGGCGTCAACTGGCATGGTGGTCGTTGCTGCTTGTTGTGACCCCGGCCCCCAAAGCTCCCCAAGCCGGATGGAAACCGCATCTGGTCCCCGAATCGCGAAGGCCTATACAAACAGATAGCAAACGGCGTTCTCTTTGTGCGTGGATCAGACCCAATGAGCACCCACAGCTGTTTGCGCTACCCCGGACTTTGGACAGAAGGGCGGCAGCCGCAGCAGGGTGGGCAGTACATAGATTATGTTTCTCGCTGCCATGATTAGCACAGCATACTTGCATAATGTGAATGCTTGCGGCATGTTGCAGCAACAACATAGTACTAGTTCAGCTGTTAAGCTAGCATGTCGAGGTGGTGCTCGTCATGGTGGGACTTTGCGCCGGTGAATCAGAATACTGAATGAGGCAACTATGGCCGGCAAGACGACGCCACCTGAGCCAGTGCAGCCCGCTTCGCAGGCTGGCAGAGGAGCTGATTGTGCATGCTCGCATGACGAGGTGTGTAGCAAAAGCATGCACAACCTGCACAGAACGGTCTTTATTGAGCCTTCGCTGCAGCGCAGCTATCTGGATGAGGTGACTGGGGAGACAAGTCCCACTGGGCAGCCAACTTCCAGTCGGAGCTACTCCCGCAGGCCGCCACGCTCCGCTTGTGGACTGAATAAACACAGACGGAGATTGTGAGAAGAGTCAGCGGGCACGATGGTGATAGCACACAGGCCTGACACAAAGTAGTTGGTTGAGATGATAGCTTACATGACGCAGCGCGGTGCGGACGGAATTTGCCCTTGAACACGGTCTGTAAACACAAACACAGCTTCGGTGCTGCTGGGGCTGGGGCAGCAGGACGGTGAGCGCTACGGCAGCTCCACCTGAGATGCAGCAGATCCCGGCTGTGCAGACTTTAAGGGCAGGCATGCGCAGCTTGTTGGCAGTTGGGATCTGATCTAGAATCTAGCGCTCTCGCGGTCTTCGTGGTCGAAAGCGTCTCGCACGCTTCAGTGCAAGCGCACGTTTCTCGGTGTTTCTCTTGGCGACCTCAGGATGCCGCTATTACTCTTCCACGTACGGCAGATGGATCAGCGCTAAAGTCGAGAAGTACCATCCTAATGGGACGCCAGGTCCTCATTTGCTGAGCTCACGGGCCATCCTGAGGACTGCAGGCTCACTGTACACGTTCCAGGCCAGCATGGTCGCTGCATGTCGCTGCATTGCACGTGGGGTTTGATAGTTGCAAGGTTTGACCTGGACGTGAAGCAACATGCTTCCATCGATTACATCTCGCCACTCCCAGATGTTGCAGAAGCAGAGGCGCGCAGCCAGGAATGCTGACAGACAAGAAACTTCGCGGCAGTGCAGGGATCTCTGGAGATCGTTGGGTTCGTTTTGTTGCTGACTGAAGCTGGGGATTCGGCGCGGGTGCTGTCGAGAAGCCTGTGCGATGGGTTTGTTTCGTCTGATTGTTCGGTGCCGGCTGGATGGAGTCATGCAGTAGGTGCCAGCGTGTCTCGTGTCCATGCGCTTTGATACCTGTATCCGGTCCCCTGCTGGCCCTCTAGACTTTCACATATTTCGCTTGCGAAAGAAGTTTGAACTGGAAATGCCTGACATCCTACGACTGCAGTGGGGCTGTGTAGAAGAACTGGGACCCCCTGCGGAACAAGATCACGGCAGAGCACTGTCTTGCTACGATTAAGTCCCGCTGTCAGATTGGTCAGGCATGGCCGCCTGGTACGAGCGTCTGCTACAACAGTACATCTGCCAAGCGGTGGATTCCGGCTGTTGTCCAATCGCCGGGTGCTCAGGAAGCCTTGCCTTCCCTGAAGGCTGCGATGCAGCGCAGACCTTCAGTGAATAGTCACTATGCCATGCGGCATCCTTGAGTGAGCAGCTTCCCACTGTCGATGGCCGTTCCCTCAGGTTCAATGCCAGCGGTGCGAATGTAGCTTGGTTTGGGGAAAGCCGGAGACACATGTCAGATGCGCGCTTGCGGCGCTGATTGTTTCTATCGGGCACCATTGTTTGTGAGGTCCTGAAGACCCGGTATTCTTTGTGTGCATGTGCGCATCTAAGGCTGGCACATACAATTTAGATGTGAGGCCCTGTGCAGACTGTGACCGGATCAAGCCTAAGTTATTAAAACATGAGGCCGTGCCTGTTTGATCCAGCTTAGCTAGGTGCACTGGTGAGTGCCCGCGCCGGAACTGCAGTACTCAATATGCTTTGGTTTTTAAGATCGGCTGTTCGACCGAAGCATTCCCCTTTTCACACTGGCAGGGTGGACACGAACCATTGTCGAATTTCGTTTCACTTGTGGCACTCTGTGTGCCAATGCCGCCAGAGGCCTCCGGCATATCGCCTGCGGCCTTTCAAAAACGTGCGCACCGTTACAGCGTGCAATCATCATTTGGCAGCACTAATTTTTCTTCGATAGGTGCTGCTGGAGCATGGGGCCTGTCCTGATGCTGCCGGCCGTGAGGGTGTCCGCACCTCGATCTCAGCCTCCGGAGGTGGCACTTGCGAGTTCCATCGTCGAGGTCACCCCTTTGGAGCTGATCCTGCGCAAGCAGCGCGAAGACAGTGCAGACGGCGAGTGGCTGAGGCGGATTGTCAATGTGAAGATTAAATTGCAGAGGCACTCGCACGCTAGTTAATGGAAAACGATGCCCTGCCGGCGTTCGGAGACTAGATTTTGGGATGAGAATCCGTACTGACCTGTCAGGCAGTCCGCCGAGGCCAGGAGAGCACATGGTTGGTTGATTCAACTCAGTCTTACCTCCTGTGGACGTCACATCCGATCCGCGTCAAAGGCCTTGCGACAACACAGGGCGAAACTGGAAGCATCGCAGGCTGGATGCACCGCAAGCTTTATGGATATTTATGGATGTCTACCTGGATGCGCTACACATGTAATTCTGCTTCGCAGGAGGAGCACGCCGCTCGTGTCATTGATCTGTGCTGACCCAAGCTGAGGACACGATTCATGCGCCACTAAAGTACGGAATAGCAGGGCTGGTAGGGACAGCTGCAAGAGTCAAGAGTGCATCTTCACCGTTTCTGCACGAGCAATCTGCAAGCGCGGCCGGAAAGACATGTCGTGTCGCAGCTCAGGCAGAAAACATACGGAGTCAAAATGGTGCCGGCCTTATGCATAAAACAAAGCAGCATTCGATGAGCTGGAAGCGGACGTGCATCATGTGCATCCTTCGAAGCAACAGCTACATTCCCACATTGTATCTCCGTTGAACAGCACATTCTGATGGCCTGCGAACAGCTCAAAGGACAGAACATTTCCCAACGCACGTTGTTGCAAGCACAGGAACCGCTCCAAGTTTGAATATACCATGCGATGTACGGTGTCAAAGTTCTGGCATGGCCAGGTCAGTGCCTTGCTTACTCTCGCTTCGCCCCTGTCGCTGCCCGCGGAGATTTTGGAGGTGGGACAATGTCGGACACGCTTTGCACGGTGGTCTTGAATGTTCCACAGTTCCACATGTCAAGTTAAGCACCATGTGCCATATTACGAGGCTACAGCTTCGTTCTTTAGGCATCCTTCCTTGGGGGCTGCATTGCATGTTGAGGTGCTTCACCTCCTCTTCCGGGAACTTCCCCTGGAGGTCGCCAATTTATAAGCAGCTTGTGAGGTGGTGCATAGCAGTACGGGTTGCAAAAAGTGGGTCGACCTCTCGCCGAACAGGCAAACGTCCCAATCATGTAAACACGGGTCGAGCAACAAAGTCAGGAGAGACCTGTCCGTCATTCAGATTCAGAACTGCATACAATCCGCCGGAACATGTTAGAGTAGGGTTCCGGATGAAACTTCTCAAATTCGATGGGGCTCCTGACGATAGAGCAACGGCTGCAGCACAAAGTCTATTGAATCGAGGGTAGGCCGACGCACTCTGGTGGACCAGCAACACCTCTGCACGTGCTCGGGCCACTCACTTCCATGAAGCTGCCGCCTGCTTAGCGCTGGAAAAGATCTTTAAGTCTTTACTTGACACCGGTACCTGAGAGTAGGTGTGTTGGCACAGTTTAAGACCATACACCGATCTGCTGGCAATGCAAAGAAAGACACACGCTTTGGCTCGGCACGAAGTGATGCTGCGAAAGACAGACACAAGCAGACGAGACAAGACAGATTGCAGCAACTGTGCAGGCTTAGTTTCACGGTTGGGCCCTCGATGGAAGCAACACATTTAAGGGTATTTTGAGCTGGAAGCGCTTGCAGGTACAGGGGGTGATTGATCACACCACCCTTCCCCCATCTTGGAATAGCTTCGTTGGCACAGGCATCCAAGACGGGCCTGTGCCCCCTGCCTGGAAAATTCTCAGCTGCACTTGAACACTCCGGAAGGCTCAATCGGACACCATGTACAGGCGTGTACTGTACACACACACACACACACACATGAGCAGAGATCTCGACTCGTCCAGCGCTTCCCGCCACAGCTACTGGGGCTGATGCTTATTTGGCTGGATGTTAGCGAGCATTCAATACCAGACCCTGAAGACCAGACAATGCTGGAGCCGAGTCTCTGAAAGTTAAGCTCGCCCTAATCGTGTGATCAAAGCGTTGGCTGCAAGTCGGCTTCGATTCTGTGTGGCGTCCAGGCGTGTCTTGTGGGGGTTGAAACGGGCCCATGTTATGGCACCTCGTCCTCGGGTAACCAAACCCACCTGCCACCCATCTGCGATAATTGGATGTAGTCCGAGGCAAGCTGTGTATGGATCTATGCGGATACGAAACCAATGTGTTCCAAGAACGAGGCGTAGACAAATCTTGTTTGCTTGGTCGTGCGATGCTGCCATGCCGCTGTTGCAGGTGGTGAAGGAAGCACTGGAGCCACAGGCAGCGCAGCCCGGAACATGCTTTCTAGCTTCAGCACTTCACCTTATCCTGGATGTTCATGCTCTTGCGTCGGTTCTTTCCGCCGGGCCGGACCGTGCTATCCAATCTTGTTCACCTGTCGACACCGCCGCGGGTTCGTGCTAACCATGTTGATATGCGGCGAGCACAGCACTGCAAGTGATCTGGCAGCAGGAGCATCTGATGCGGCGTAGGGCTTCCAAGTTTCGCGGGCAGGTTCGAGTGCAGGTGCGCCTGTTTGACATTTTGGAAGGCATTCTGCGCCTTGACAACACTGCTGCAGCATGTGGCCGGACACTCTGGAAGGAGGACTTGCTTTCGCTTCAGACACTTTCTTGCGGTGGTTTGATGCAAGGGCGTCTGAGCAGTAGCGCCCCTGCGCAATGAGTGTGGCACCCTGGCCTTCACATCTCCACAACATGACAAACAATATAGGAACTCTGTGGTGTGTCAGCATACCAATACGGGCTATTAAGGTTCAGGTACAGGGATGGTGCACGCAGGATCGCACCCGGGTGTACAGGTGTACATCTCGCAGCCGGTTTATTTGCACTCTCTGTCATGTTGATTTCGCGCACTGCATGATTCGCAGGCTCAAGTCTTGGCAGGCATGAGAGAGATGTCTTCGTGTTTGAAAGGGCCCGCGTAGCCATGGTCGGAAGGCAGGGCATGCGACGTGTGTAGTTGGCGGAGAAGAGAAGATTTTACACTGCTCTGGCTTGTCATCTGCTTGGCAGGATACGCGACCAGACCACTGGAGCTGTTCTGAGAGCATCTGGCAAGAAAGACAGCCGAAACGAAGACCGAGATGCGCCCCCTGGTTTCGTACATGCGTGCTCACCTGGGCCTGTCAACCTATTCCTTACTCGGTGTTCCTCTATAGGAGTTTGCACTTTCCTTACTCAACACGAGGAATCCGCTAAATGATTCCATTCCGGGCGAAGTTGTCCGACGCAACGAATCTTGGCCAACACTGCATCTTGATCTTGTTTTGTACTCATTCTTCGTTAGTAAAGTCAAACATCAATCCTGCCATAGTGAAGTCTTCCAATACTAAGGAAAAAGCTCATAAATCAGGGCCCAGTGCGAAAGCTCTGGCAGAAACAGACTTGCAAGCTGTTCTGGCGAAAGGCTCCGGCACTCGAGAAAAGATTTTCGGCCGCAATGGCAGCTGTGGATTTCTATAAATAAGACCGACGGACGGAGTCCGGCAGATGCAACACTAACGAATCGACCCCTGCAACATCACGTGGTTGTCCCCACTCTGCAGTTTGTGAGCTGCGCCACGATGATGTTAGTCTGGGCTTGATCAGCCCTAGAGCTCTTAAGTTGCATGGAACCTGTTCTCATCCATCGTCACATTTCAATCCAGCCGAGGGCCCAGAGCAACCCCTCAAGATTGAACCCTCAGACCCTCCACAAAGCAACACGACTGCATCCACTCTGCTGCCACCGGCCACTGCGCGTCCAAGTAATCCCTAGTCGAGTCAGCTTATGCGAGAAGTATGGGAACAGGAAGCTCTCAGCAGGCTGGAGCAACAGTCGTTGCCTGATTGCCTCGAGACTATCTGCTTTCAGTGTGTAGGCTAGTTACATTGGGTCTACACATGCTCGCACCTTCGCGAGTTTATGCCACCCACCACCGGATCATGAGCACCCATCTTTAGGATTTGTCCGCATTTGAAATGATCGCCTCGCGGCCTGGACCTGAAGGTGGCTGAAGAAGGCCTTGCAACAGGTGCAGGAGGGGGACCTGTCGGCTGCAGACGTCTACAACATCCTCAAGGCCACGCGCAGCCAGAGCCCAGAGTGCACCTGAACCGGACACAGAGGGGAGCCTTGACGGCCGGCAGGTGCCGGACTTCGCCTCGGACCTGAAAGATAAGACAGGGAAGAGCATGTCCCATGGTCAAAGAGCAACGCCTCAGTAGACTTCTGCATCGTGTGCACTTTGCGGTGCTTTGCTTTGCTTGATTTTTGGTGCGGTCGTGTAACAGCATGTGGAGCCTAGCGTGAAGCGCACTGCGTCTGCTGTCGGTGAGTGTTTGAGCCCCACTTCTTCCAGTCAAGGTACAAGTTTCTCATGTCTCGGATATCCGTGTTCTCAAAGGGGCCGACCCGCCGCAAGATGGAGTTGCTTGTGCGAGTCCTGCTTTGTGGCCTTTTGCCATCTCCTGTCTTGGCTGAGGCAACAGCGATTCCTGCAAAAGGAATGCTCTTTGGCTCAGCTTTTCGGTGGAGAAGGATTTCCGCCTGCTTCCAACCGAAAGACGCAAGACTGTCGGATGCACGCCTTTGGGTAAAGCATGGTAAAGCTCTGCCAGGAGGTCAGGGCGTGGGCAGTGACGAAGTCAAAATGCCCAATTCGGCCGAGCCAAACCCAGAGGCTGCGGAGCAGATGATGGCTTCTTTGCTGATCTACTTACACCGGTTTAATCCTTCTTTATCATTGATTGTCCTCCGAAGCCAGTAAAATTTTTTTGGGCAGTGCTTCTTTGATAGTCACCTAGTGAGGCGCGCGTGCGAGAATTCGTGCGGCAACAGCAGGGAGTGGAACTGGCTGCTTGGCAAGCAGTTTGATGACAGTCACAACAAGCAAGAAACGACAGGGCCAGGCAAGGCAATAGCCTGGTGGTTAGGCAGAATCGGTTAGCAAGTGCGCCACATCGGAATGTTGGAGCTTCCAAGGACCAGGCAGTATCTGCCGTTCCGGAGCCTGTCGCGCCCCCTGGCGCCAACACTTAGACTTGAGTTCAGGGGTGTAGGCTACGATGTAAGGAGGCACAGGCCAGTCTCGGGTTCTTTCCGTTTTGGACGGATCGCAGTTGAATCGCTCTTGGCCTGGTGCCAGGGATGCTTGTGACGGTTGTTGACTCATTGATGCTTCCTTGCGTTGCCAGGCCGCCACCCCTCCCCAGGCAGGATACATCTGCAGTGGCGAGCATGATCGCCAGGACCCGGGCTTTTGGGCGGGAGACCTCATCTTTTGTCCACCTTGCTCCCAGAGCCCCACTGTTCTTGCCCGAGATGTGTCTCGGGTCGATTCCGAAAGTGTGCAAGGCCTCATTGTTACTTTGGGCTTCGGGGATGTAAGCGCCTTGTGCATGAATTGACGTTTTCACAGCTGCTGTTTCTCATTGTGCTAAGTGGTGACAGTCTTATGCAGTCCTGCAGGGCGGCTTCGACAGCAGAGCCTCAGCTTCAATCACCGTTGATGGCTTGCTGTGGCGTTGAATCATTCAGAAAGCAAAAAATGGCAACTTAGGACTTAGATTTATGTCAAGCCTCTGTCAGGTGAGTTACCAGGCGGCCAGGGCGGCCTGGCCGAGCGAAAGCGAGATGGCACCGGATGTGCTCACGCAGGCCGTGAAGCCGTGCATGGGAAGGCTTCTGCTGTCTGCCCTGAAGGCACGGAACGAAAGTGAAGCTTCAAGTCCATCTCGAAAAGTCAAGAAGCCACTCGGACTCAAAAGGAACATGCCTAAAGCACTCATTTCTGCACGGCAAGCAAACGCGAAGCAACCGGGTGAGCCCAGGAGTAAGCGTCCTTCCTCCAGCTCTCCAAGCTCGAGGCGTCGCCGAAAGGAATCGCGCTCGCGCTCCAGGCGATCATAACTCTCGCTCTAAACAGACTTCCCTCATCTTCCCTCTCTGTCGGCTCCAACCCAGCATGAACCAACTCGTTTTGTTTGCGGCTGGGAGTCTCGATGCTTTCGACTTGCAATGGGCTCGAGCCTCTCGATTGCGTCGCCTTTGAGGGACGCTTCGAAGAGTTCCGAGATTTCAATCCTGTGTCTCTGCATCTCCAACTCTGGCTTTGGTTCCATAGCACCAGCAGGCCAGTCTGCCACTCCGGTTCCTCTCTCCCGAAATGGGTGTTGGAGGGTCCGAATCGTTTCCGGGGAACAGTAGGCCGAGCTCATTGATGGAACGTTGTGTGGGCGTCAGATGCTTGAAGTGTGTATGCAAGTGAACCTCCAAGAGGGCAACTAGCTGGACCTTCAATAGATACGCGTGGTGCAGACGAGGAGAGGAACACCTCGGCTTGAGTCAAATGGTCCCGCCATGACATCAACTCGTAAGCTCCAGCTTTGTTCAGTCGCTTGCAGGGGCCGGAGGAGACGATAGGGTGAGGCCTCCCAGTGGGATGATGGCCCTCGCTGCGGAAATGCAAGATGCTGTCATCTGTCAATCGCTAGGAAGATAACCGTTGTGCATCTGTTCAGAGGTTGAGACCACCTGGTACTGTACCAGATTGCATCATTATAGTTGACATCAAGATTTGTTCTGCTATTTCCATTACTAGTCATAAACAAAGTTGTCGTCACACACGGTTCCACCGTGCATCGTGCAACGCACTGCAAAGGCAGAGTTTGGAACAGAGGTCTGCCAACAGAACAAAATTATGTCGGCCAATGAACTTTGCAAAGAGACCGACCTCTATCTTATGGCATGGAAAGACCGAGCACATGATCCGGCGGGAAAAGAAGGCCGCCACTGTGACCGAAGCCTCTGTACTTCCCCTGTCGGATCCTACATCCTTAGCCACCTCTTTTGAGATGCCCCCGCAGATCCGCGAAGTTGCCGCCACTGCCGCCGACCCCAAAAGAAGAGAGGTGACTATCCAAGGAAGGCAGCAGGTGTTGAAAGCAGCTACGGAGGAAGTGACATGAAATAATAAGATAGGGCCTGCACAGTCGAGGTGGTGGCACTAATGGAGATGTGGTGAAAACGGTGAGGGGGGCTAGCTGGGGGTGCTGGAGGTGGTGAGGGCGGTGTGGGCGGTAAGGGCTGGGGGCGCGAGGGGGTCCGGGCACACATTGGCAGCCTTTAAATGCTCTTAATAAATACTCAGAGCTGTGAGAGCGGTGGATCGGCACGGTACGTGAAAGCGGTGGAGGCACAGCGAAAACGTAGCAGTAATGGAGATGGTGGGGGTGGTGAAAACGGTGGGGGCGGTGGATGGGGGTGGTGGAGGTGGTGAGGGCGGTGAGGGCGGTGTGGGCGGTGAGGGCGGTGGGGGCGGTGGGGGCGCGGGGGGGTGCGGGCACACATTGGCAGCCTTTAAAAACACCTACAATACAGCGGTTAACTCCCCCGACAGAACACTGGGGGTGGCGGCAGTGCTGTGGGGAGGGTGAGGGGTGAAAGCTGTGAGGGCGGTGGAAGCGGTGAAGGCGGTGAAAGCGGTGCGAGCACAGTGGAGGTGGTGGCAGTAATGGAGATGGTGGGGGTAGTGAAAACGGGTGGGGCGGTGGCTGGGGGTGGTGGAGGTGGTGAGGGCGGTGAGGGCGGTGTGGGTGGTGAGGGCGGTGGGGGCGGTGGCAGTGAGGGCGGTGAGGGCGGTGTGGGCGGTGGGGGCGGTGGGGGGTCCGGGCATACATTGGCAGCCTTTAACCTACAAATACAGCGGCGAAAGACTCTTTAAACAGAGTGGAGGCGGTGGGGGCAGTCTGGTACATAGGCAGGTGAGGGCAGTGAGGGCGGTGCGGGCGGTGTGGGCGATGGGGGCGGTGGGGGCGCGGGGGGGTCCGGGCATACGTTGGCAGCCGGCAGCCTTTAGATTATTAAACACTTACAAATACAGCGGCGAAAGACTCTTTAAACTGAGCAGTCGAGGCGGTGGGGGCAGCCTGGTACATAGGCAGGTGAGGGCAGTGAGGGCGGTGTGGGCGGTGGGGGCGCGGGGGGGGTCCGGGCATACATTGGCAGCCTTTAAATACTCTTTAAACACCTACAAATACAGCGGCGAAAGATTCTTTTGAACAGAGCAGTGGAGGCGGTGGGGGCAGTCTGGTACATAGGCAGGTGAGGGCAGTTAGGCCGGTGAGGGCGGTGGGGGCGCGGGGGGGTCCGGGCATACATTGGCAGCCTTCAAAAAACTTTTTAAAGACCTACAAAAACAGCGGCGAAAGACTCTTTAAACAGAGCAGTGGAGGCGGTGGGGGCAGTCTGGTACATAGGCAGGTGAGGGCGGTGGGGGCGCGGGGGGTCCGGGCATACATTGGCAGCCTTTAAATACTCTTTAAACACCTACAAATACAGCGGCGAAAGACTCTTTGAACAGAGCAGTGGAGGCGGTAGGGGCAGTCTGGTACATAGGCAGGTGAGGGCAGTGAGGGCGGTGAGATGCGGTGAGGGCGGTGGGGGCGGTGGGGGCGGTGGGGGCGCGGGGGGGTCCGGGCATACATTGGCAGCCTTTAAATATTTTTTGAACACCTACAAATACAGCGGCGAAAGACTCTTTGAACAGAGCAGTGGAGGCGGTGGGGGCAGTCTGGTACATAGGCAGGTGAGGGCAGTGAGGGCGGTGAGGGCGGTGTGGGCGGTGGGGGCGGTGGGGGCGCGGGGGGGTCCGGGCATACATTGGCAGCCTTTAAATACTCTTTAAACACCTACAAATACAGCGGCAAAAGATTCTTTGAACAGAACAGTGGAGGCGGTGGGGGCAGTCTGGTACATAGTGCGGGCGGTGTGGGCGGTGGGGGCGCGGGGGGGTCCGGGCATACATTGGCAGCCTTTAAATACTCTTAGACACCTACAAATACAGCGGCGAAAGACTCTTTGAACAGAGCGGTGGAGGCGGTGGAAGCGGTGTGGGTGCGGACACCTCTCGGGATATCACGGGCGCCGCCCGCAGGGGTCGGCGGATAAGGGACTACATGGATCTGTCAGCTCAGGACTGGCTGTGCAACCATGCCCACGGAACGTTTGGCTTGATTGAGTCAATCTGCCGCCGACTGTCCCGAGATGTCCCGAGGTCGGTGGCACTGACAACTTGAGTGTCGCCCTCCTCGGATGCCCTGGACTAAGCTGCTAGCAACGCGACAGCAAACGCCGCTTGAAGTCAAGCACAGCCTGTGGCAGAAACTGACTTCCCTCCTCCCTTGTGTTACCACGTGTGTTGTTCTGTCCGCGTCTGTGTGCGCATGCATGTGTACAGTCTGCAAGAACTGTTGAACGCCCAGCAACGCCTTCTTGGAAGCCGGCCTTTGCCATAGTCTCTTCTGCCAATGACCTACTTCGGCACGGCCTGGCTGGGATATCAATGGTGGATCCGGTCTCCGTTGGTTGCAGTGCTGAAGATACACATGTCACAGTGCAAATGAATGAAAACGATACCATGTCAATGAGTCAGTATGTTTCAAGACAAGAGTGACAAGAACAAAGTAAACTGTAACGTGGTACAGCGTGACGGAATAGCCAGGCATGTCCTGAGGTCACACGTGTACATTTATACATATGCCATATACATATCATATATATATATATATTTATTTATTTATAGATATATATAGATGTATATGTGTGCACATGTGTGTATTTGTGTGTATGTAGACACATCTAATACCTGCATACGTACATACATATTTATTAATGTACTTTGGGAGGAGCAGTGGTGCACCGAAATGTGCTGGACCATAGTACCAACAGTTGTCTTCTATTGACGTACTTGTATAGACAGTTAGATGTAGATAAGCTGGGAGCATAACCCTCACGCAGACATCCATGAAACGGTTGGGACGTTGGGACATCTGAAACAACATCGCTTCACTTTTCTTATTCTCCAGCCGGAGATAATAAAGTTGGCAGGGCCAATTGATCCTCCTCTGACTTGTCTTTATCTACTTGCATTGAATCTACTTGCAGCGGCAAAGATCTTTCGCCACAAGGCAGCTAAAACTGCAAGCTGAAAAATTGACAACCATGTCTGCACGCTGTGTGGAGGTACGCTGGGATGATTAGTCCCAATATCCTGAGGACACCATAGAGAGCTTCGTTGGGCAGAGCCCTATGGCCCTCCTCTGCCCCCCTGCCTGTTTACAAATCTGTCCTCTTGCATTGACTGCTACCAATTGGATCGCATGTATGATGTGGACGATACTTGCGAGTCAGCTCATGAACGCGTGTCGCGATGATCTTCGTTACGATGTCCACTATGTCGCCGGAGACGACTATGACTTCGATTTGAGATGGGCAATCGCTTCTTGGAGGCTGCATAAAGGCAGTCCTGCAAGAGGAGATTTGGAAGTCGAAGGCGGTGGCTGCAAGTAGGCAGGCCCTCCATGGCTGCTGTTCTCTTTGTCAAAACGAAAATGGAGCAAACGCATTGACAAACATTTTTTCAAGCACCAGTTATAATATAACATTTTATCTGTACAACCGCAATCAGACACTGTGGACTGCATTGGTTCTGCATGCGGGTGGGTTTCTGGTAATCCAGTGTGCAACATGAAGCATAAACACTCATTGCTCTGACTAGTGAATCCTTCCGCGAGCATTGAGCGTCTTGTGTGGAATGCTGTCGCTGATTCCTGATTTGAAAAGTGTACTCCTCCGAATTGGCCTTGGCGGACACACGGTTCCCACTCGACACAAATTAAGTGTTCTGCAGTGAGTTGTATCAACCGTGCAATGTTGTCGGTGCTCCATGCGACAAGATCCAAACACAGGACGTAGGTGCCCTTCGTAAGGTACGAAGCTGTCAATTGCAACATACACCGTGCATCGGACGATGTTCCCTGGCCACGGCATGCTAGCTTGGTCAGCGGTTCTTTTGAGTGCTACAAACTCAGAAGCATTGGGAAGTTTTGAGCTTGCTTCAGTGCCTGAATAATGACAGCAGATACAGCAGTTTGAAGCAAGGGACAGTTGCTATAAACTGCAAGGTGCTCGGACACTCTGGCTTTTGAACATACTTGTGTGAAATGCTGTTGTGGCAGCCAGCTCTGTTGACCTTTTCCGCTCGACGTGGCCTTTCGGCTCCAAGGGGGCCCTCTTGAGTTTAACGCTACCGACCTTTAGAGAAGCAGCGAAAAGAGCCATTGCACATCCGCTTTGCTTTATCCGTTGTCAGTTGGCAGCGGAGCCTCGGTTGAGGCTTTCGCCCGAGGGCGCCTGCGGCCAGCGACTACGTCGACCTGGCCGGCTTTTACACGGACGCCCTCTCGAGCCTTTACACGATCCGGGACTTTGGGGTGCGGGGCCAGCCTAGATGGCGGAACAGACCGGGGGCGACGGCGGTGGTTGGACCTACAGAGACAAGGACCCTCCACCAGGCTACTCCGGGGAGTCTCCCCAAACCACTTTCAAGGCCTACCTTCGCGACCTGGAGCTGTGGCAGGCGTGTACGGACGTGCCGGAGGAAAAGCAAGGACTTAAGCTAGTCCAGGTTCTGAAGGGCCCGGCCAAGGCAGCCATTGACGTGTTGCCGGTGGAGAAGATCAAGGGAGCCGGGGGCTACAAGGAGGTGGTCAAGGCCTTGAAGAGCGCCTTCGAGCCGTACGTGGAGACGGCGCTCCCGAGGGCCATGGAGGCTGTGTTCTTTGGAGCCCCGCGGGGGCACAAGGAGTCCATCGCCGAGTTCATCGTGAGAGCTCAGCGGGCACAGGCGGTCTTGAACGACGAGGGGGTGACTTTGCCCTCAAAGGCCGCGGGCTACCTTCTTTGTCGCCAGGCGAATCTAGACCCAGAGCTGGAGTCGAGAATGACGACTTGGCTGGCTGGGGACTACTCGCTGGACGTGGTGACGGCCAACCTCAGGAGGCTGGAGCGGGTGCACCACGAGCACTCCAAGAGGGCCTTCTTGACCGCGGCGGCCGGGGACGAGGACGAGGCCCAGACCGAGACCTACGGCCAGGAGGACCCGGGCGTCTACTACGAGGAGGCTTCAGAGGAGGACGACGGCGACTATGTGTACCTCCAGGACGGGCAGCTGGACGATATATATGAAGAGGACGAAGTGCTGGAGGCCTTGGCGACCTACCAGCAAGTGCGCCAGCATCTGAAGGACACCCGCCTGGGAAGGAAGTTCTACCGGCCTTTTCCTCCGACTTCGGGGAAAGGCGGCGGCAAGAAGGGCAGCCAGCCCACGGGCAAGTCGAAGAAGGGCTTCGGGACCGGAGCCGGCAAGGGAGCAGACCGCGAGCAGAGGAAGATCCACATAGAGCAGCTCAAGCTGAGGACGCGGTGCAACGCGTGCGGACAGATCGGGCACTGGAGCAAGGAGTGTCGAAACCGCCCGGCTTCCAGCACGACTCCCAGCCAGACGGCTTCGAGTTCCTCAGGACGGCCACCGGCCAGCTTTTATGTGAGTGCCGAGTCGCCGACAAAGAGCGAGCGTGTGGCCTTTGTCACCTACGACCAGGGCGGCAAGAAGGAAAAGAAGCCGTTCGACCCGAGCCCGTTCATAGGAGTTGTCACGTCAGAGCACCAGGCCATAGTAGACACCGCAGCGCAAGCCGGGTTGATCGGGAAGCCAGCTTTACTTCGACTTTGTGATGTTCTCCGTTCGCTCGGTCTTCGGTGTCTTTGGCTGGATAAAGAGTCTTCTGCTCGGGGCATCGGGGGCTCAGCTAAAACGATCGGGGTGGTCGAGCTTCCGGTGGGTGTTGCGGGCGTGAGTGGTGTGTTGGAAGCCACGGTGGTGGCGGAGGACGTTCCGCTGCTCCTTCCGGTCTCGCTTCTTCGCTCGCTCGGGGCCGTCGTGGACTTTCAGCGGGAGGTGCTCTCCTTTACCAAGTGTTCGGCAGAGACCCCTATGATAGAGTTGCCCAGCGGCCATCCAGCAGTGTCGGTTGTCGACTTTGGTGCGCAGGGGTGGCAGTTTCCTTCAGCATGTGCCGGAGTTCGCTCAGAAGCAGATTTTCGAATGAATGCTCGGGCCGCTCCGAAGCTGGGGTTCAAGCCGAACCACATGTGTGCCCCATCGCCCTGCAACTTGTTTGGCCATGCTGGCGTCGCTCGCCCTGAAGGAAGAGATCCGGAAGACCCCCGCTTCAACGGGGTCCGGAAGGCGAGTGGTAAATCGCCACAGACTGGCCGTGCGAAATTGGCGTGTACTCTTGGACAAGCTCTATTGCTTGGTGCGCTGGGGTCACTATCATACCCTAGCCTCGGCCTGGCTGCGCAATGTGCCGTTCCCTTCGCCGGCGCTGGCTGGGACTCCGGCCGAGAAGGAGGAGGCAGTGGGGCCCACCAACAAGTCGGCCTTCTACCACGAGTACCTCCACGAGAAGAACCCGGAGAAGCTCTCGGCGGTGAAGGGTTTCCCGGCGGCCTCGGCGGAAGACTGCAACCACGAGGCGAGGTTCCTGAAGGGCGGCGGGAACGGGCACATGAACTGGTTCCACTGCAGCCAGTGCCACTCGAGATGGAAGCTCTCGCCACGATCCGCGGCAAGGGTCACCGGAAGGCCTTTGCAGGAGACGACCGTCCAGGTGAAGGCCAAGGTGAAGACGAGACCTCCTACCGCCAGCCGCTCGGAGGGACCGATGCCGACGCCAACGGTGACGCCGACGGAGGAGGAGTACCTCAAGGTGATCGCGCGGCAGAAGGAAGACCTGGAAATGGCACAGAGCCAAGTGGACCTCCTTACCGGCCAGACGCTGGACTTTCAGCTCGCGGAGGAGGCGGCCATGGCGATCGAGGAGGCCGCTCCCCAGATGGAGGCCGGGACGCAGAGGGAGGCGATGGATGCCGTCCGCGAGTTCCGCAGGATCAAGACGGTCGAAGAGGAGGCACGGTTCCGCAGCAAGCACTTCCCGACCAGAGAGACGCGACTGGAATGGGCCCAGTCGGCGGAGCAGTTCCAGGCAGCAGCGCACCAGATCGTGGCCTACTACCAGAACCTGCTGCAGCAAAGGTCCCAGATCGCGAAGCTGCTGCTGAGGGGCTAGATCACGAGATGCGGTCGGAGTGCGGAACCAAGGTGCTCAAGGCGGCCTCGGCTGCCTCGATTCGGAGATGGCGAGCTGCACCGGCACCTGGCTTCGAAGACTTCGCGGTGGTCAGGACCGGCGGTGGCTTCGAAAGGCGCGACCGGGCGGACTTCAGCACTCTCGGCCCCGAGACGGGGCAAGAGATCTTCCTTGTGCTGAAAGAGACCGAGCTCTACCTGGCCGACCAGATCGGCGACCATGTCGGCGAGGAGGGCGAGAGCTACCTGGAGGCGCTGGGCTACCACCTCGACGTTCTCGAGGACAGCGCCGACGACCCGACCGTCGGGAAGGAGTTAGGTGCAGCAGCTAGCTGCCAGCAGAGAGCCGAGGAGTGGGCGATCTGGACCCGACAGCGGCCGGCCCAGTTGACGATCAGGCTGGCGGGCCGCAAGGAGCAGGTGGAACATGCGTGCCGTTTGGCAAGGGCACAGTGGCGTTCCGGAGGCACTTTCTTCATGAAGGCTGGGACCCAAGTGGCCGACACAACGGCCTGGAGAGAGCTAAAGAAGCGCGCTCTCTCCACCTCGGCGGCGTTCCTCCTGTACCGCACCAAGGGCATGGTCACCAACGCGACGGACCAGGAGCGCTACAGGCTCGCCAAGAACAACGGCTTTCGCGTGAAGAAGGCCTACCGCGTCGAGGCGTACCCGATCGACCTGGACAACTTAGAGCAGGTCGAGTTCGACGAGCCGGTGCCCGATATGGAAGAGACCGCGGAAGCCGAGGAGCCGCCAGTGAAGGAGCCGAGCCAGAAAGAAAAGGAGGCCGTTGCCAAACTCCACCGCAACCTGGGGCACCCAGACAGAACGACCTTGGCACGCACGCTGCGGCTGGGAGGCTCACCCGATCACCTTTGGCGGTGGGCCGGAAAACACTTTCACTGTCCAGTTTGCGATTCTGGGGTTATGCCGAAGGCGGCTCGCCCCGCTGCGGTGCCTAGGAATTACGCTCCCAATGTGGTGGTGGCGTGCGACCTCTTCGACCTGCCGACCTGGGATGGCCAGGGGACCGAGAAGTACCTCAACATGATCTGTCTGGGGTCGAATTTCCAGATGGTCGAGAAGGTCCGGGCAAAGACGCCGATAGCAGTCTGGCACGCCTTCTTGAAGAGCTGGGCACGCGTGTTCGGGATGCCGCAGATGATCTTGGTGGACCAGGGCACAGAGTTTCTAGCTGAGTTTCGGGACCGTTGTCACCAGCTGGGCGTCTTGATGCACACCATAGGCGCCCGGGCGCCCCACCAAAACGGCCGCTGCGAGCGGCATGGCGGGCTCTTTCGAGCACTTCTCCAGAAGGCCATGTGGTCTTGCCCGCCGACGGATGGCGACGAGTTCAAGCTGTTGCTTCGGGAGACGGAGTCGGCCAAGAACCGGCTCTCAGATCGCTCTGGTTTTTCCCCGGCTCAGAGGATGTTGGGCGAGAACCCCAAGACCACGGGAGAGCTGCTCTCCGACGGCATGGTGGACGCAGCCCTCCTGGGAAACGGCGACGAGGTGCAGAAGAAGTTTGCGGCGAGAGCGGCGGCACAGAAAGCCTTTGCGGAGGTTAACAACTCCGAAGCGATCAAGAAGGCCATGCGAGGGCGGCCCAGGACCCAGAAAACCTTCCGGCCCGGAGACGTGGTCTTTGTGTGGAGGACCTGGAGGACGCAAGGGGCCCGAAAGGCTCAATGGGTTGGGCCGGCGGTGGTGGTGCTGCCGGAGGGGGCCAACGCCTACATCAACATGAAGGGCAGGCTCTGGAAGGTGGCCAACGAGCACCTGCGGGACGGAACCTCGGAGGAGCTACGGGGGATAGAGGCGGTGAACGATGTGTTCCGCGACATGAAAGGCCGCTTTGAGCTCAGGGAGAGCAGAGTCGTGACCGATTTGACCAGAGAGCCTCTACCACCAGACTCCGAGCCACCGCCCCGTGGAGAAGTTGACGCCGAAGGGGAGGCCCGTGGGCTGCCAAGACCAAGGGTTTCCGAAGATGAGCCTCCGGTTCCTGTACCAGTGCTGGACCCGATTCCGGAGGAGGAGCAGGTGGTTGAGACACCGATGCCAGAGCCGCCGGTGCCGCAGGTACCGTTGGCGGATCCAGACCGCCAAGTTTCCAGGGCTACTTCCGAGGAGCCAGAGATGGAGGACCCAGAGCCACCGGTGCTGGAGCAGAGGGTCACCGATGCGGTGAACAGCGCCAACGCGGCGGCTAGGCTGGATGGGCTGCCGCGACCCAGGCCGGCCCAAGAGCCGGAGAGACCGCAGCCGGCCCCAGTGGAGAATGAGCCACAACCAGTGGCCACAGAACCGCAGCCGCCAGCCGGCGGCAACCCGAGCTACGAGGCAGTGCGTGCGGCTTCTTCGTCGGAGCGAGAGAGGACGAGGACTCAGAGCCAGCGGCCATACTATGTGATTGCCGGGCAGGACCAGCACGACTTCTTCGAGCAGACGTTGGAGGAGATTGCGGTTGCGGGCCCGGGGATCGGACACAGGACGCCTCAGCGGGACCACTGGGAGCTGATGCTCAGCAAAGGGCGGCTCAGGAGACACCACGTCAAGTGGAGAACGGCGGGCTTCTCTCCTTGGGAAGGCTCGCGAATACCAGTGGAGCTCAAGCAGCTCACCTCCGAACGCAGAGCACACCGATATTTCAAAGGAGGCAACAAGGACCAGGAAGCAGACCACTGGCGGGACCTAAAGCCAGTGAAGAGAGCACCCGCGAAATGGCGGGGGTACACCGACTTCTACCTGACGGAAGCGGCCAAGAAGGAGCTCAAGAAGGTGTTCGCGGTGCAAGAGATGATCCAGGAGCACGGCGACCAGGGCGTGCGAGATCATGACCGACACCTTCCTCGCCAAGAAGGCGGCGAGTGACGAGGTCCGGGAGAAAGACATCCCGGAGAGCGAGTGGCCGTTGTGGGAAAAGGCGGACCAAGACGAGTGGTCCAAGATACTGGCTTCAGGGGCAGTCCGGCTACTTTCCCCAGAGGAGTCAGCGGGAGTACGTGCACAACTCCAAGCGCAAGGCAAAGGAGACCGCATCATCGACTCCCGCATCGTACGCCGGAGAAAGCCAGGGGAGCAGCTGGGCGAGGCACCCAGCCTCAAGTCCCGTTGGGTGGTCCGGGGCGATCAGGACCCCGATTCGGCCGAGATTGAGGCGTATGCACCGACGGTGAGCACACAGAATCTTCAGGTGCTGCTCCAGCTGGTCAGCACGCTTCGGCTACCAGGTGCTTGCGGTGACCTCAAGTCGGCCTTCACACAGAGCGACCCGCTTGTGCGAGCGGCCGGCAAGCTCTACGTGTGGCAGCCTCGCCGCAGCCACCTGCCGAATGCCACAGAGGACCAGCTGATCGAGATAGTTCGAGGGATTTACGGTTTGGTGGACGGGCCGGCACACTGGCGGGCTACACTTAAAACCTTCCTGGTGGAACAATTGGGGTATAGGCAGTCTCGCTTAGACCCCACTATCTTCCTGTTGTACAAGACGGAGGAAGAAATGAAGCAGGCAGGCCCCGAAGAGAGCCGGTTGGAAGGTGTCATTGTTGTCGAGATCGACGACATCCTGGCCTTCGGCGGGGCCACTCACAGTGCCAAACTCCAGGCGCTGAGAGAACGCTTCCAGTTGCTCCAAGACCTCGAAGAGGGCACTATGTTCAACGGTCGGCGCATACGCCAGACCAAGGACTACGTCATCAAGATCGACATGGCGAAGTTCGTGGAGGAGCGTCTTGCTCCCATGTGCCTTGCGAGGGGAAGGCGCTCTGAGCCGGAAGCCACGGCTACTAGCTTCACCCCTTGCGCTCGGTGGGTCGGGAATCGGTTCAAAGGCTGTTTTAAGCATAGGCAACTGACGACATAGTCAAAACAACTCAAATCCAGCTTGGTTGGTCCAAGGCCACTGGCAACATGGTTAAAAATCCCTTTGCTTATGCTTTTTCAAACCAAATGTCATCAAACATGGTCCACAAACTGGGCATTTTTTTGCACCCATGCTATTTTTGAAAATAAAAGATTTGTAGGACACCGGGTTCAGGCTGGAGGTTTAGGCAGGGTGCCGATTAGCGGCCGGCTGCGACCCGCACCCGCCTCTTCGTGGCGCAGCCGACTAGTACCCCAGACGGGGGAAGCTAAGAGGTGCGAAATTCCACGAGAATGAAATTCGAAATTCAATACCTTTGCTACTTTGAAAGAGAAATCATTTGTAGGAGGCCTGGGCTGGGGTTTAGGCTTAGGCTGGGAGGGGTGGCCGGGTCGGGAGTCGGGAGGAAGCAAGGGGGACCGGGATGGAGTGG
Organism: Symbiodinium sp. CCMP2592; assembly: GCA_905221615.1. Lineage (NCBI taxonomy): Eukaryota > Dinophyceae > Suessiales > Symbiodiniaceae > Symbiodinium > Symbiodinium sp. CCMP2592. The sequence goes on from CAJNDT010002791.1 coordinate 574,478, forward strand.
ATGGAGGTTTCGGGATTTAGGGAGGGACCAGAGGACCAGGAGTCAGGGACCAGGGACCAGGGAGGAAACCCTGAGGCTTGAGGAAACCGAGGGCTGCGAGAAGCGTCGATTCACGACTCGTGTTTTTCGGCTCAGGCCAGTCAAAGACAAAAGAGCAGAACTGACTGCAAAACTAGAACTTAGCACGAAAGAGCAGAATCAGAATTGCAAAACTAGAACGTAGCAGTCAGCTGTCAGCAGATCGTTCTCGGTTCTCGGGATGTTCGCTGTGTGGCTGCATGGTTTTCCAGACAGTTGGCGGCAAAGCCAGGTGAACACAAAACAAGTAGATGTTCAGGCTGCCCAGGAAGGCCGGAGGCTTCGGATTCGGCTTCCGCTGCCTCAGCCAGATTGGTTCAATGCTAAAGTGAAGCAGCTTGGTCCAAAACTTAAACCAGATGTGTTACAGGATTCGGAGACCCGAATCAAGGTTCAAGCTGTGGCCTTGGTGCAAGCACGTTCTGTGTGGCAGGGGCCCTTGACACGTTTGTCAGAGGAAGAGCAACATGGGCATGAGTATTATCGTTTCCCCATGGATTATTTTTCTTTGCAGATCATGGATTGCCAGAAGCTTTCTCAGCCTTTCATGATTCAAAGTGCAAAGATCTGGAGGCAGCTGCGCCGCGATGCGCATGGGATAGTCTGCCCTAGAGACCTTGGTAAGTACATCGTTGGCATTGCCGATAGGACTTTGCCTTTCCATCCCTATGCACCAGGCATTAATCTGTCGCAGATGCAGTTGCAGGCACAACCTCCGTTGTCAGTCGCCCAGTGGCGCTTGAATCACAGAATCCCGGGCGGGGCTAAAGACGTTGAAAACATGTTGGTCGTGCCTATGCCACACACACTGTTGCAGCTTGTGCTACATGGTTCATGGCACACAATTTCGGCGCTTGGCAGGTGGACCATTTTGTTAGATGAAATTCCGTCAGTAATGCAGCAGAAGGTAGGCCCAGCAACCGCACATGTTCCTAATGCAGAAGACGGTGCACTGAGTCCTGCTGGTCTCACGGATCTGGTGCGAAAGATTCAATCTTGGGCCCCCCGCTTGCTGCAAAGTGCGGCAAATAATGATGAGAGGGCAGATCTGCAAATGGAGCTGGAGGGTTCCGTGAGGTGGCTTTCCTGTGTGAGGGCGGCTTTGGTTCCACCTACAGAGGTCCTCGGAAGCAAGTTCGCGTACTCTTCTATATTTTTGGTGAAGATGATGGTCTTGACCCGTTTGATACCTTCATATATACCGTTTAAAGAGATTGCAGCAGGGGCCCTGGAATTGCTGTTTCCGCAATTGATGCAGCATTCTATTCAGCATCTGTTGCAGGCCAAGCATGTGTTTCCTTCAAGCGCCTATAAGCATTACACCAGATTGGCCCTGGACATGGCTCTGCTTCTTTGGAGGCGGGACCTCGAGTCAGAGTCTGTAGTGGGAGATGCAGTAGTAGGTGGCTTAGGCGGCAGGGATTTTAGTGCGACCCGGCATGTCCGGTTCACAGGAGCAGATTCATCGCCCCAACTTGGCAACAATTGGCTGAACAGCGCTACTGTGTCCATCAAATCTGATGAAGTGCTGACAGTGTTTCATGCTGTTCAACGAATGATCGTTGATTGTGGTATTCGCCAAAGAGATTCTGATTGGGAGCAGTCGGAGAGATCCATGAACGACCATGTCATCGTGCTTGAAGCTTTGCAACACATACACGACATTCCGGTTGCCCTAGGCAGCTCTGCGGAATCCACTGCCAACAAATGCGCTGCAATGTTGCACAAGTGGGCAGTGCTTCTGGGGGACAGACGGAAGTTGCCAGAATACACTGCAAGTGTGTTTTCGTTTTGTTCCGATATGGGCACAGAGCTAGGTATAGGAAAGTTCCAAGTTCAAGATCTGGAAACTTTGCTGCCAGAGTGGTTCCTTCCCAGCACCCAGGAGCCCGACTTGATGCCAGGGTTCGTGCAAGGGCTCCCCCAGCCCCAGCCTGTGCCGCAGCAGGAGGACATGGTTTTAGAGGATGATTTAGCAGGGCTCTCCCCAGCCCCAGCCGTTGCCGCCCCGGATCCCGAATCTGAACCTCAGGCTCAGCCCCAACCCGATCAAGGCCTGGCAAGGAATGAAGAAGGCAACTTTTCATTTTTGCCGAATGCACTTGCGGTACCGGGTCTGCTACACATAGTGAACAACGCTTTGGAGGAGGTTACTGGGTCTTTGGCTCATTGGGAGGCATGGTTTCAGCAATTGCAGCAGTTTGAGGCATTGTGGTCATGCGGTCGCTTGAAGCGGTTTGTGAACTACTGTGTTCGCCCGTCACCTCTGCATCACCTCGCTGAGGAATTCCTTAGCCTGCAGCTAGGCAAGCTCTACATCCATCGCTGGGGTGCTGTTGTTGCATTCTGCAAAAAATTGAGTCAGTTACTCCCAGCTATCAGGAGCTGCTGGAACCAGGCAGCGTTCATGCAGAATGCTGAAGATGCAGGAAACAGAGCGAGTGCTTTCGACATTGACAGTTTTTCTGAAACGTTGCAGGACAATTTGTTTTTCGCTTATTTCGACATGATTCTTAAGCTTAGCGGAATCATAGACGGTGTTGCACACTGGGCCGAATCATGCCCGTGTCACGATGACTGTCTGCTTGCGCAGGGAGATTATTTGCTTTTGCATCGCAGGGACCGTAGAGTCAGGCATCGTGCTCAGACCCTGGGCCGGCAGGGCCTGCGGCTTATCAGCGGTTTGTACGGTCGACGCAGTGAAACATGTCCGATGAGGGGCCGTCGCTTGCCGGAGGTTGCAGCCGATGGAGTGTTGGAGGTCTTGTCCCTCAATGCACAGTCGGCGTTCAGCGACCTGCTTCAGCGGCACAGACATCTGCTCTCAGCTGAGGATTGGGGCCGGGTCAGTGCTGATTTTGAAAAGGGCAAGGCCCGCACAGAACTAGAGTTTGACATCAAGCTGGATTGGGCTCATCGTTTGCCTTGGAAGCTTGCGTTGCTGGCGCACGAAGACCAAGCGCATGCTAGACGCTCTTTGGGCAGTGCCGTTGATGATTATGACAGTCAGTCGCCGCAGCTGCAGGCACAACACCATCCCCTGACCAGGCTGATACTGTCTCCGGGTCCACTGAGGTCTGATTTGAACAATTTCTTGGCGGGCACGGCTTTGTCCCAGCTGCCTCAACTTGAGTTCTATGCAGGGTGCTTCAGATTCGTGCAAGTCACGGAGAGAGTGTATGAGGCAGCACATTCCATAGTGAAGCGACGGGCTCCCCCTAATGCAGCAGCTCCACTGGTCAGTCTGTGTTTGCGGTTGCAAGATGTGGCTCGTCTGTTGAGAATAGATTCTAAGACTTTGGTCGGCATTGCTTCGCACTTTGAGAGGGCCCGTAACATGCAGGCTGCACCGGCACTTCTGGGTTTGAGCAAGCATCCTGATATCAGTAATGCATCCCGGCTGCGGAAATGGCAGGTTGTGAAAATTTTGAACAAGATACTCTACAGAGTGGACGATAGGAGCCAATTCCCGGAGGTCGCGCATTTGGACACCTGGCACAAGCGACATGTTGATAAGGAAAAGCGCCAGGCCCGGAAGCATTTGCCGGCTTTGCCAGCAGGTTCGGAGCATGTCACATATGAGAGCCTGCGTGCCCATGCTTTGCAATCCCATGCAATTGCTGTGGCCACAGACAACCCGAGCATGGTTTTTGTTCTTTCCTCAGAGGTCTTGCAGTCCAGCATGGCGGGGTTTCAGAACACTTTGGGTATGCTTCCCAGAGGACAAGGTGATAAGAGGGTGAGGGACCATGTGCCGGAGGCCGAGGGGGCCGATGAATTTGCATTTTGCGAAGACATTGCTGTGGACAACTCTGGACGTGTGGCAGGGCAGGCCAGCCAGGCCGCCGAAGTTCGTGCAGAGAGGGCTCCGACAGCGACAGAGTGGGTTTTCTTCCGGGTTCTGCATGCCAGGCCCGGGTCTCGCAAGGCCATGCCTTTGTCCATTGGGGCCGCAGGGGCAAGAGGGCGGCTCGATCAACGGTCATTTGCTGTCACCGTGCACACCGCTTTGCCCGAGCCAGAGGAATCCGATGCTGCACCTTGCGTGTCTCTAACGGCCAGCCCGGATGCTGAAGAGAACCGTGTTCGAATAATTTCAGATTTGACACAAACTTGGGACTACACTCGTCTGAAGTCTGAGTGGCGTTGTGCAAATTGTTCTTCAGCTTCCCAGCTTTATGCCTTGCAGAGTGACAGCTCTTCAGAATGTAGGCAGATAGTGACTTCCTTGGTTCAGGCTTCTGCGTTTCCTAGTGAGGACAAGTGGTTGCACCTAGATCCTGCTTTGTCCCCTGTGGCTGGGCGTCTTGAGGCCCAGGGTTTCCTGGCAAGAAGGCCTGGGTCTGGATCCGATTCTGAGGAGGCTGCACAGTACCAGTTGAGCCAGAGAGGACTTGAAGAGTTCACGGTCTTCAATAGGCTTGCAGATCTTATGCCGGTGTCTGAGCAGCGATTAGCCTTGCAAGGGCCCCCAAGCACAGTGCATGAGCAGCTTCAAGCTTTGGAGTGCCAGGGTTGGACTTGGGAACGGTTGCCCACTCGGAAGCGAACACGTGATGGCTCTGATCTTTTCTACTACCAAATCGGGGGTCCGAAAATTTGGCGGACAAATAAAAACGAGGTTGAGGCTAAGTACTTGCAGTGCCTTCTTGATGCCGAGAGTTTGAGGGATACATTTGGCATTGCAGAAATTCCGCACGGGCTTTCAGCACAGGTATATGAGAAGTTGTTGCAAGGGCAGGCGTACCAACCACCCGTGCCAAATCAACGAATGCAGCTGCAGGATGATCTGTGCCAGGAGTCAGTACATAGGGATGAGCTGCAGGATGATCTGTGCCAGGAGTCAGTAGATAGGGATGATAGGGAGGAGGGGGGGGATGAAGAGTGGGCAGGTGGGGTCGGTTACATCGACCCGGGCTCCCCCGTAGGTTTTGAGGATGACATCAATATGGCCTTGCAAGAGTTAGAGGCAGAGCAGTCGCCCGGCAACAGGAGCCCGCCAGCTGAAGACCAGGAGGATCTAGATGTTATTGTGCAGCAAATGCTGGCTGATGCTGAAGCTGCTGCAGCCAGAGATGTTGAACCCTCAGGAAACCCGGAGCCGGCCGCAAATGCAGGTGTCGACGGGGCCGAAGCTGTGGATGGTGCTTTGCCCAGTGATGCGGTGGCAAGTGAGCAGACTGTCGAAGCTGCCCTCAGGCAAGGGGAGTCTTTGGATTGGACAGGTTTCCATTACGGAGCCTTCCGCTTCACAGCAAAGAAGCCCAAGAAGCAAGCCCAATGGAGTTGGCAAGCAGCGTGTCCGTTTCATGCCCTCAATAGCAAAACTGGTTGCCGAAAAGCCATGAATGTAACACCAGTGACACCGCAGAGATATGACGAGATTTTGTGTTCTCTGAAACACTGGTGTAACCAAGCAAGAGCGTTCAGTATGCAGCGAGATCATATGGCATTGCATGTTGGTCCAGAGACGTGCCCGCCTCGAGCTATTGTCGAGGCCGCATGCATTCCTGCTGCCGAGAAACCAGAGCCAGGAACAGTGAGAACAGATGAAGAAATTGATGCTGCATCTGCGGCGGCAGCCACTGCCGCTGCCGGTAAAGCAAAGGCAAAAACCAAGGCCCAGGCCAAGGCGGCTAAGACGAAGGCCAAAGCAAAAGCCAAAGCTAAACCGAAGGCCAAGACCAAGCCCAAGGCGGCCGCGAAGGCCAAAGCAGCAGCAGATTCCGGCCCGGGCCCAGATGAAGCTGCTTCCGACCCGGAGTCGGAGGGCCCAGGCGATGACGAAGCTGCTTCGGACCCGGACTCTGACTCTGACAGTGGCAGCAGCAGCTCGAGCTCGAGCGGGTCGTCATCTGGTTCTTCATGAGTGATCAGGCAGCCATAGCCTGAGTCAGTCAGTCAGCTGAGCATTCATTTTCTCGAGTCGAGCCATTGCAACAGTGCATGTGCATCTTTATTGATTCATGATTGATTCATCACTGAGGTCGGACGACTCCAGCCTCCAGAGCCTGATGCCATGCATCAGCCGATCACAAAGTCCAAGTTCGGTCTGATCCGCTCCGAGGACAGCGGGAAGTTGCGAAGGGAGCCGGATTTTGCATGAGTGTGGAAGTTGCGAAGGGAGCCGGATTTTGCATGAGTGTAGAGGCAGACACTGATAGACATGAGTGAGTCAGGTGTGACCACATGTGAGTGTTTTGAATTGCAGCACCGCAGCCCTTTGTTGCTGAAGGTTTTTTGTGTGGAGATTGAGATGTCCCGCGTTGTCGTTGTGGACCCGCCCAGTGGGCCACCCGCCATGCCCATGCCGTGGGGCATTGGAGGCTTCGGGCCGTATCCCGGGCCAGCAATGCCAGGAATGATGCCACCGCCACCCGGGGCGGCGATGACGGCGATGACACCGACACCGATGGTGCCCGGGATTCCCGGGATGCCCGGGATGATGCCTGGGATGCCCCACATGGGCAGCATGGGCATGGTGATGCCAGGGATGCCAGGGCCACCGCACGGCTGGCACCCAGGCCCAGGCCATCCAGTGCCAGGCCCTCCAGGCCCTCCGGCATTCAACTACATCAACCCGCCGCCTCCACCCCAACGAGAAGGCCAGGGCCAAGAAGAATATTATTACAAGAAGCAGCACAGCCAGAAGTACCACTGGGGCCCCTACGACGGTCAGGATTCGTGGACGAAGGAGGATTGGAAGCCCAAGAATAAGAAGAAGAACAATTGGAAGAAATGGGGCAGCGGCCAATGGGGCGCTGATGGTGGTGGCGGCTCCGGCTCCGGCGGCCACGGCAACGGTGGCAAATGGGGCGATGGAGATGGTGGTCGTGGCTCCGGCTCCAACGGCCACGGAGGCGGCCACGGCCACGGCGGCCACGGCCACGGAGGCGACGGAGGAGGAGGCAACGGCGGTGGTGGGCCAGGAGCACTTCCGCCTTTTCCGCCTCCGCCAGGGCCGCCCGCCGCAGGCACCGATGGCGGCCCGGCTGGCGGCGGCGATGGCGGCGGTGCCGCTGGAGGTCACGGCGGCGATGGCGGCGGTGGCATTGGAGGTCACGGCGACGATGGCGGTGGTCCCAGTGCCGGTGGAGGTCGCGGTGACGATGGTCCCAGTGCCGGTGGAGGTCACGGCGGCGATGGTCCCAGTGCTGGTGGAGGTCACGGCGGCGGTGCTGGCCCGGGCCCTGCTGCCGGCGGCATCGGTGATGAGATGGACATGGCAGATGGTGGCAGCCGTGGTGGCGGTGGCAGGGGTGGTGATGCTGACGACCTGTCCTGAGGAGCCGTACAGCCTGGGGTCCAGAGTTGTGGCATGCACGTGCATTTTGCCGTGCTTTTCATCATCTTCCTGAATGCACAACGAGGCGTGGAGTTCTTTCTGTTTGAAAAAAAGAAGTGCTTTGTCTTGTGTGACGTGCAAGCAGGGCATGCATCGCGGCGTGCGTTCAATGTTGTTGCATCAGTTGAAGCTGCGTGACTGCGTTGTTGGCATGTTTACTTGATTACGATATGACTTGTTGCTGTCACGGCAGGATTTTGTGCTTGCTTCTGAAGCACTCGCGGCCTTGGAGTCCGTGGAGATCCTGATGTGCAAAGCTTGGTTGACTAACCAAGAGAGCTCAGAGGGCATGTGATGGTCATACACGTCATGTCATGCTTGCTGGCAGACCGCTGGCGGTCGAGACATGGCAATGGAGGCCATGACATGGTAGCCATGGTAGCCATGGTCATGGTAGGCATGACACTGACACATGTCATGATTGCTGCCAGACGGGTGGTGGCCGAGACGTGGCCATATGGCAATGGTGGCCATAGTGTGAGTCACTGTGAGTCTCAGTCTCAGACTGAGTGCATGGTAGCCTATGTGGACACATGTCATGTCATGTCATGGTTGCTGGCTGCCAGACCAGTGGCGGTCGACACGTGGCAATGGCAATGGAGGCCATAGTAATGCCGTAGGGTGAGTGCATGGTAGCCAGGTAGGCATGTTCATGGTCACACATGTCATGGTGGCTGCCAGACCGAGCGGTGGCGCTCGAGGAAGAGACAGATGGAGGCCCAATGGAGGCAATCGTCCCAGTGCACTGCACTGCATGGTAGCCATGGTTCTGGCAGGCGGTAGGCAGTAGGCATGGTCCTGCCAGTCATGGTCACTCCTGTCATACATGTCATGGTTGGTGCCAGACCGGTGGCGGTCGAGAAGTGGCAATGGCAATGGAGGCCATCGTCCGAGCGCATGGTAGACATGGTCATGGTGGGCATGGTAGGCATGCAGCATGTAGGCTGCTCGATGCATCGAGATTCCAACGAGGCCATGGGTCATGACATGCCATGACTTTGTTCGGCTGCTTCGGGCAGTAGAGCTGTGGCATGCTTCATGTCATACATGAAAGCCAGAGTCCAGAGAGGGGCGAGGCCCCGGCGAACATGATGTATTCATGCTTCAACACAACAGAAATCTCAAGAAAGCCTTAAATCCGTGCGAAACACGCAGGAATGTATACCAACATGGCAAAACCATCGAAAATCACAGGAAAAGCATGCAAAACAATGTAAAACGGAGGAAAATCAGTAGAAACACAGAAAATCATGATAAAACGAAGAAAAACCAATGAAAACCATGCAAAACAGCACGGAAAGTTAAAAAAAGCTGCGGAAACATGCTGAGTCAAGATAAACCAGAGCCAAAAGCAGCAAAACACCACACAGCAAGCAAAAGTGGTCCATGCCAACCGACAAGAGGGGGCCGGCAACCCGACAGGGGACGGGGGCAAGTGCCGCGACACTTCCGCGACACTTCCGCGACACTTCCGCGACACTTCCGCGACACTTGACACATGTTGCACCCAGCATGGCCGTAAGGGGCCCGAAGTGTCGCGGAAGTGTCGCGGAAGTGTCGCGGAACCGTCGCGGAGTCAGAATCTTGCCGTAGAGACGGTTTTGTGCGTGTTGCAGGAGGTTTTCAATGCTTAGTGGTTTTGTGCGATTCTGTGCGATTCGATATGCATTTTGCGGATTCTGAAGAGTTTTAGCTGCATCCTGCTTCGTTTTAGCAGAATCTCATGAGATTTCTTGGATTTCAAGGAGAAATAATGATTTTTTGTAGGATTTCTTGTGATATTTGGGTTCTGGTGGGTTTTTGTCACGACTGTGGATTTTTTATGCCATTCGAAGCGTGTTAGCACACGATGGACAGCATTGGTGCATGTGTGTTGCCCCGCAAGACGGCACATTGACCGCTTGGGGTCACCAGGCAGCAGACGTGGATAATCGGCCTTGGGCGGAGAGCAAGGCGAAAAAACATGCAACAGTTCGGCTGTGCGCTGAGAGTCTCAGAGCCGAGAGCCCTCTGATGTCATTGCAGGACTGGTGTTCCTGGCAACTCGTTGTTCTCAGCAGTTCTTGCTCGCTTGTCTGGTCATGATGTTCAAGCGACTGTAGTCTCAGTCTGTCTGTTCGGAGCTAGGAGTCGGATTAGATTATTCGGCTTTGGCCATGAAGCGAGCACGGGCCGCAACCGATCGGGAGGAGGAGGGGCGAAGTCCACAGAGACAAAGCTGCTCACACTGCTCTGACGCGAGTGCAACAACAGCAGCTCCATTGGCCGAAGGGCCAAGCACTTATGAGGGCCTCTTTGATTGGCCGTCAAAGGTGTTGGGCCGGATGCTGGAAAAGTTGCCAGGGACTAGGCAGGTGTTCGGCAATATGCAGGATGTTGTCCTCACCACACATTTTTCAGGCGTGGGAACTGCTGAGGTTAGCTTGGCCATGATTGCGCAGCAACTCTCCCAGGAAGGCTTGTGGCACTCTGGCAGTCTGAAGGTCCATTCCTCCTGTGACGTGAAGCCTTCTGCTCGCTTAGTTTTGGCAGCGCAGCAGGGTCCTGCAGCTTCAGCACATGTCTTTCGGGACGTGTGCAACTTGATTCCCAAGCCCATTCTCAAACTATTGCAAGACCATGTGAGGAAGTTCCGTGCAGAAGCGGAATCTCGATTTGCAGCAACAGAGTGTCTGCGAGAGAAGAAGCGAATTTCTCAGGAGCAGGGGCGGTATTTTCTAGCAACCGCCAAAGATGTCATCAAGACCTGGAGACATTGCCCGGATGAAGTGTTTTGCTTGAAGCATGAGAAGTTGTGTCCAGTGCATCCGTTCCAGATGGTAGCCAAGCGAGAGCAGAATGTTTGGGTGGAAGTCGCAGGCTCGCCTTGTGTGCCTTTTGTGCAAAGTTCTGCCCATGGCACTCAACTTGGTTGGTTGCATGATGTGTCCATTCCATTTTTGGTGTGGGCAGTTGCCATGTCCAAGATGAAGCCAGATGTGATCGCACACGAGTGTGTGCCGAACTTCGATCCCGAGGTGCTGCTTGACTTTCTCAACATAGAACAGGACGTCTATGCAATCTCAACAGTCGTGGGATCGCCCAGAGATATTGGGCATCCAGTGGAGCGTGTGCGTAGATACACTCTCTGCATTAGGAAGGACCGATGCTCGTTCTCTCCAGGGCCAGGTCTTGGCTCATCCTTGTGGGAGTCCATCTGCAAAACCTCGATGATGCTGACTGGCATTGTCTACATGCGATGCCCTGAAGACAAGCTCGAGCAGATGCAGGCAGATGCGGCACAGCAGAGGGGTCTGCCCAGGAAGCGGGTGAACTCCAGGGGGCAAGCGGCTTCCTGGAATTGGATAGCTCTCCTTTCTGGTGTTCATCGACGGCTAGTAGATGAGATACGTACAGAGGTTTTGGATGGGCATAGATGCCAATGCCACCAACAGCCAGGCTCCGGCTGTGACTGTAGTGTGCAATGGCTGGTGAACCTCACTCAGTCATTCAGGTTCCAACCCCCCCTGAAGATTTTGCAACAGCATCATGTCTCAACCCTGCTGACATCCACCCGTTTGCTGATGGATGGGTTGAACCGTGATCGAGACATGCGGCCAGTGCATTTTCTGGAAGTTTGCGGCATGCAGGGATTCCCGGTTCTTCTTTCACCAGGGCATGCTGCACTAGAAGTCTGCGATTTCGAGCAAGTTCTGAGGCAAGCAGGATGTAGCCCGCCCCAGGTTTTAGATCTCATGGGAAACGGCATGCATCTGGCCTTTGTCGGCCAGGTGTTGTTGTTTGCTTTAGGCACGGTAGCTTTTCATGACTGATGTAGTCAGCCGTGGCAGCCGTGGTCTGTTGCACCTGCACCCAGCGATGTGATTGCTGTGAGTCTGGGAAAACAAGCAGCTTGCAGCTTTCTGTGCTCCCGAGTTGTTTGCACAGAGACGCAGACACTCACAGACAGAAGCACATGTTCCTGTCGTTTCTGCTATGGACCGAGCGATCTTTTGATTTTTCAGTGGCACCTCGTGGCACAGCGCGATGGCGGACAAGGCGGACAATGCGATGGAATTGGAAGCGGACGAAATGTGGATGTGTCCAAAGTGCGAAGCCGAAGAGTCTGCCAGTGAAGGCAGCGGCTGCAGTGGCTCGGGCTCTGCACAGAAGAAGAAACGGAGAAGGACCAGCCGGAACAGCAGCGCCGCAGGAAGCGCTCAAGGAAGCGCAACCGCCCCAAAGGCCAAGGCCAAAGCCAAAGCCAAGGTGATTGCTGGTCAAAGAAAGGCCACCAAAACGCACACAAGGAAATGCAAAGCCTGCACTTTGTTCTTCCCTCCTGAGAACATGGCCAACAAGTCCTCCCATTGCACAAAGTGCAAGTACAAGGTCGACAACCTCACTCGAATCTGCAAGGCCCAGGGGAAGTCTGAGTGGTGGAGCCAAGTCAGGCAGGACGAGGCCAAGCTGGCAAAAGCACTCAAGACGTACAAGGACTTGACAGGCGATGACGGTACCGGCAGCACCAAGAAGGCCAGGCTAGTTTCAAGTTTCAAGTGTGCAGTGCCCTTGCCATTTCTTCATGCCCTTTGAAGCAAGCCGAAGCAAGCCTCAAGCGACTCTTGGAAGGGGCATCCCATGCATGATGCATCTAGTCTGCGCTGAAAGATGCAAGCGACTTTCTCGCTATGTTGCTTTATAGACACTGCTTCGGTTCAGGTGTCAGGAAAGGAGGTCTTCAAGGTTCTTGAGCGGGTCGTGACCAAAAGCCGTGTGGAGTACGATGACGTATATGACATGCTGCCGGAGGATGCATACCTTAAGTTTGTGACGGAGACACTGACCGAGGGTCAGGGTCGAATGACCATGGTGCAAGCATCTGCCCAATGGAAAGCGTACGAAGCACTGATTAACGAGAACCCCGAAACAGAAGATGTGCTGTACGATAAAAGAGGCAAAAACGGGTCACTGCGCATCGGTGTGATCAGCGCCTCCAAAGTCCACTTGAAGAACATATTGGACAAGGAGAAGTCAACGAACGCCCGGGAAACCACATTCAAGGACGAGGGAGCCCAGCTCAAGGATCTCACAAAGCACCGGAACTTGATCGGTGATGCAATGGGTGCAGCCAGAGAGATGCTCAGAGCAGGCCAGGCCGGATCGATTTACACACCAGGGAACATGGATGTGGATGTCGAGGCCTTGCAGAAAGACCTAGATGCTCAGCTGATTGAGTTGAGAGGGCCAGGCTGTTCAGGTCTGAGGTTCCAAGTTCTTGAGACGACAGCCATGACACAGAGCCGTGTGGAGTGCGATTGTTGCGTTGATGTCAGCAGCCAGTCACGGGAGTGTCGCGGGAGTGTCGCGGAAGTGTCGCGGAAGTGTCGCGGAAGTGTAGGACTCTAATCTAAGCAGTGTCCAAGGAGTCAGAGGCCGAGGATTCTGAGTCAGGGGACGACCAAGAGAAAGCAGCCGGCAGTTCCAAGAAAGCTGCAACGGCGAAGACTCCGCCCAGCGCTGAGAAGAAAAGGGCAAGGTCCGCACGATCTTCAGGCGGCTCAGATGAGCAGGATCCTTCGGATGAGGAGGATGGTTCGGGTGATTCTGAGAAAGGAAAGCAGAGGAACAAATCCAGAGGCAGAGGAAAGGGCGGCCGTGGCGGTCGCGGTCGCGGCGGCAAAAGCAGATGGGATCGAGACACTCAGATCTCTGCCAAAATTCGTGCAGAGAAAACGATTTTGGTCAACCTCTCGGTGGCATTGAAGGAGAAAGCCAACTCGGCGCACGAAGTGTTGGCACTTCTGAAGAGTCGCGGCAAGAGAGCGGAGCCGGATTGCAAGGTTGAGAAAGACTCAGTGGAGAAAAGGCTGGTCTTTATGCAGTCGGTGCTCGGTGAAAAATCCGGGGACCTTCAGCTGCTGATCGACGAGTACAAGCCCGAAGACAAAAGCAAGAAGCCGGAGAACAAGGACAAGGACAATGCCGAAGGGGACGGGGCAGGCGCTCCGGCGGCTGCGGATGGTGCCGGGCCTGCCGGGGCCGGGGCGGCCACGGCGACAGGGTGGGAACGGCAGTTGCAAATGGCTCCTCCCATCGACAACTACGAGAAGCTCGTGACTCTGCACTCGATAGAGTCTACGCAGGAACAGCTCTTCTGGGAATGCCAGAGCAAGGAGCAGCTTCAGGAGCTTGTGAAAGCACGAGCAGCAGATCGCAAGCCGATCACCGAGCTTCGATCCGCGCTCGAAGCAAGCGTCGTCACAGCCCACGATCAGCGCGTGGCCAGCATGAAGTCCGCCAAGAAGAATTTCAAGGAGAAGGACAGCAAGTCCGGCAAGTCCAAGCCACTTGTCTTGTTTGACCACGGCTTGGACGTCTGTGCCGAGATTGCCCAGATCAAAGACTTGAAGGATCTGGGCTCAGCGAACATGGACCAGCCCTTCATGTTCCGGCTCCCTGATGAGATTGCCACCGCCCTTGCCCAGGCAGTGCCTGGTTTGCACATTTCTATGCATCTTGTTTGCCTCGAATTTGCATGCCATGAGACTTATCATGAGAGCAGTCCAGCACATCCTGAGGCGACGTGTTGTGTTTAGCTCAGGACAGCCTGAAGAGCGCGATGAAGCAGTTCCACATTGCATTCAAAGAGCGTGTAAGTACGTTGGAGAGACAGAACATGGTCAAGCCTCCTGCTGAAAGGCCCAAGGCTCGTGCAAGTTCCAAGATGACAGGCGAGGCCCTCTCGTGTCTCCAGACGGTCCTCCAGGGCCAGGGCGAGCAGATCTTGAAAGTGGCTGAGGGCAAGGAAAAGGAATGCCAGCTCCATCACTTTGGTGTGCAAGCCGGGAATGTCACCGCCGGCGCCGAGCCAGATGAACTGGCCAGTGTGAGGGTGATCTTGCAGGGAACGAGGTGCATCGTCGCAGGTCCCGCCAAGGCAGTGATTGAGGCATTGTCTCTGGAAGAGCCGGAGAACGGCGGTCAGAATCAGAATGCCGGGGCCCTTTGGCAGAGGTTCTTGAACCTTACGAAAAAGGACTTGGAAAAGACAGCTTGCCATTTGAGGCAGGGCACTCAGGGTGCCCAGGATGGACTTTATCTTCCATCCGGATGGGTCTTCGCGGAGACCGTGCTCGAGAGAGATGTGGAGGGATTCTTGTGGCGAGGACAGCCGCCTGCCATCACTGCCATCCCGACCGAGCCGGCGGCCAGCACTGCCATCCCGACCGAGGCGGCCCAGCACCCCAAAGCACCCAAGCCGATGAAGACAAGGCCGAGTCCCAGGCGGAGAATCCCAACAAGCACCAGGGTTCAGCTGAGGCACCCGGAACCGCTGAGGCCCAAGCGGCCCAAGCCGAGCAAGCCAAGCGCGAGGAGCCCCAGCCCCAGGCCCCAAAGTCCCCAAAGCCAAATGACGGTTTGGCAACAGGTGAGGGTGAGCACAACAAGGGCAAGCCAGAACCATCGAAGCCTCAAGGGCCTGAAGCCGTAGAGAAGTCAGCAGGCTCAGCCGGCTCAGCAGAGCAAGCAGTGGATCCACCCGTCGCCGCGAAAGCCACAAAGCCAAAGAAGACCAAAGATGAATGCATCATCACCTCAGAGGCCATCAACATCAACTGAGTGCAGCCACGCCTTAGGCGCTGAGGCATCCATTCAGGCATTTTGATTTCTTCACTTGCAACGTCATGCAACGCATTTTCCACTCGGCATGGCGACAGCAGCAAGGCACCACGGCACCATTTCAAGATTCAGTGACAGCTGTGTGAAAAATGTTCCCACGGTGTGCAGCGTGTCTTTGAAGGATTCTTGGCCACAGAATGTGCCACTCACTCTGATCGTGGACCGGTTGACCGTTGATTGTATGTTGTGCCATCCGCTGCCATGTTCATGTTACGGGTTCTAGTTGCTAGCCTGCTTGCACTGCTTAGCGATCCCTCCAGCTACTGTCCGGAGATCATGATCATCATCCAGACGGGGCGCTTGTGTGAGGGGCACTTGATGAACGTCATGTTGCAGATGTTGGTACTGCATGGATTCGACGATGGCAAGGTGAAGGACCGTGCCGTGCAACTAAGACAAGTTTTGACTGCAGCAGCTTGCATGGCAAGCGATGAGAACAAGAAAGTGTGCCAGGCCGGTCAGATGTTTGGAGTTGAAATCGAAGAGTGGTCAGGAGTCAGGACATGATGTAAGATTTGTTGTGTAGAGATGTAAGACTAGGGGTTTCAAGATGCAATCCCAAAGAACAGGCATCAGCTGTGCTGTTTCAGTGCGTCGAAGATATGGTGGAATCCATGGACGAGTACGGCAACTTTCGCAAGCTCGTCGAGGTCCCATGGGTTGATTCGGTCCCGTATTTCCCTGAGCTGGACAAGCGACTCTTGCAAGGGGCATCCCATGCATCTGCGCTGAAAGATGCAAGCGACTTTCTCGATTTCATGCAAGAAGAAAAAATCCGTAATCCACGAGACTCAGAGTTAGGCCAGGAGAATGAAGCGTTTGAAATGCTTCTAGAAGCTGCGAAGGTTCTGAAAGAGCAATGGGCACGCCTTAGGCGGTGAGCCATCAGCCATCAGGCAGGCATGTTGAGTTTTTGACTTACACTGTCATGCAACGCATTTTCCATCCGGCATGGCGGCAGCAAGGCACCATTTCAAGATTCAGTGACAGCTGTGTGAAAAATGTTGGCCCGCGTCTAAGGTGTGCGTGTCTTTGCAGGATTCTTGCTCTGACCGTGGACCGTTGATTGTATGTTGTGCCATCCGCTGCCATATAGTGTGAGGGTGATCTTGCAGGGAACGAGGAA